>WBNH01000737.1:433704-573340 GCA_013401255.1 Urocolius indicus
GTAAAGCGGAATGCATGATTGTTAACCCCTACAGCCCTTAGCTGATGGTAAAGCGGAATGCTTGACCGTTAACTCCCTATCAAAGGGGAAGAGCCTGCCACACAATGGGAACCCTTCCAAAACTGCCTCTTGCCACACTCCCCGAGCCCGCTGTGTCAACTCAAATGGAGCAGCTGTTTAGAGATATTTTAGGGAACATTCCCTGGTGCCCAGCAGCGATGGGGAGAGCGGGGCAGTGGGGTACTGTAGCTGACGGCTGGTCCTGGGGACGTGCTGAGCCACGGCCCACCACTGCAGGAAAACCCATGCAGGCTTCGGTCTGAGCACTGTAGCTTTCACTCAGCAGCCATCCTGTCAGCCCTAATGGCTGTAGGCATAAAGGAATGGAAACAGACGCCAATTTGCCTCTCTCATCTGCTTAAACGGTGATCTCTCCCGGTCACACCCAACCTCATCCCTGCGATAAGGGATAAGCAGCAGCGCAGCCGAGCCAAGTCACTGGCTTGGGGAAGGGTTGGGGACCCAGCTCGGGGTGGCGGCGTTCTGAAACAAGCGAGCCCCCGTCAAACTCGCGCGTTGCAGGGGTTTTCATTCAAAGCCGGGTGAGAAACGGGGAACAAGATGGCGGCCGGGCTGCAAATTCCCAGAGCGGCCTCCAGGGGGGCGCTGTTCCCCTCCGGCCTACGCCTCGCCTCGCCTCGCCTCAAACATGGCGCTGCCCGGCGCGGCTTCAGCCGGCGGGGAGAACGGGCGGCGCCTGCCAGGAGCCGTCCACTTCCGCCGCCGGCCCATTTCCTGCAGGGGCCGCCCTTAAACACCGCCCGGCGCTGCCGGAGGGCGCTGGCGCCGCCCGCCCCGCCCGTCCCATCCAGCCCTGCCTCCGCGGCATGCCCACGCCGGGAGCCGCCGGCGTGCGCCGCTCAGCCGAGGCTGCGGGGAGAAGCGGCTTTCTCGGCCTCCCGCCCCGACCGTTTACTGACTGAAACCGCCGGGTGCGGGTGGCGGAACGGGAGGCGGCCCTCGGGCCTGCCCGGCTGTCCCCTGCGCTCTGCCCGCCCGCACGCACGGCCCGAGAGGGCATGCGGNCCTCGGTGGTCGCAGCGGAGCTGGCTTCGGGCGGCCCCAAGATGTTCAGCTGGCTGGGCACCGACGACCGCCGGAGGAAAGACCCCGAGGTGTTTCAGACGGTTAGCGACGGCCTGAAAAAGCTCTACAAAACCAAGCTGCTCCCGCTGGAAGAGCACTACAAGTTCCACGAGTTCCACTCGCCGGCCCTGGAGGATGCCGACTTCGACAACAAGCCCATGGTGCTCCTCGTGGGGCAGTACTCCACCGGGAAGACCACCTTCATCAGGTAAAGCCTCGTCCACCGCCTCCCTCCCTCCCTCCCTGCCGGGTGTACCCGCAGCCGCGGCGCCCGTGGGCTGTGCTGGGGCAGGAGGGATGTCTGCTGCCAGCGCCGTGCCTGCATCCCGCCTCTTGTTTCCCTTCTCTATGCCCATCAACAGCTTTCCGTTGAAGAACCACCTCCACTCAAACTCTGCGTGTTCCTTCTCAAGGACGTGGTGGTGTGAGATGTCCCATGAAACACCGACGTGGCAGAAAGTAGCCCAGGGCTGTGAGGCATTAGTGTGGAGATGTGAGTCACTCGGGGTCCTCTTGTCTGTTCAAAGTGCAAAGGCTGCAGGAAGCCTCAGGCAGGGTATCCCCGTGACTGCTCGGGTCGGGGTAGTCCCTTTAACAGCCGTGCTTTTTCACCTTGATGTAGCCTTTGGGTGGTAGGGCCTAAGGAACCTTAAAGCTGGTGCTTGGGTCTGCATGGTCAGCGTCTCGGGCTTGTTTTGTCTTTCTCTGCACTGTGCCTAAAGGTAATGCTGTCTTGGAGCCTAGTTTGAGAAACGTGCTTGGTGTGTGTGTGCGTGATAGACACCTGCCCATCTTCAGGGCTCCAAAAGTAATCTCTGTTTTAACTGTGTCCTGCTGCGCTGGGAGCAGCAGGTTTGTGCCTAACTGAGAAGAAAAGACTGCTGCCAGCAGCAGGCTTGATGTGAAAGTGTGAAACAGAGAGGGTTAAACTTTCCAGTTGGACTTGATTGCAGGGATCTCTGTTCAGCCACACTGCTAGTTCAACTTTCAGCAGCCTTTCTCTTGGGATCATAGCTCAAGCTGTGCTGTCTGTGTTTCCTATGTGATTCATAAGCTTAGTGTTAAATTCCAGCCTTTTTCTGGTGTGGCTGTGTTGAAATCTGCGGAATTACCCCAGTGTAAATCTGGACACAAGCCACAGCAGCCAACCTCTTTGTTCTACCAGTATTTCTTGGTGGAGGAGGGAGTTGTGGAGAGTAGGGTAAATCAAATTGACTGTACTTCTTAAGGAGTGACCTTGGGAAACGCAGGGTGGGAGGTTGTGTGCTGTAATACTCCTGCTGTAACGTGCCCCAGCCAGGAGCCAAGAACAGAATACAGTTTTTGCTACCTTGTCATGGAGCTGGCAAACAAAGTTGAAGAGTAAAAAGGCTTTTCTCATGTGAGCAAGTCGGGTAGGTGGTGGAGGGTCACGAATGACCCTAAGAAGCATTTGGCACATAGTTGAAAAGGGAGTTACTCCTCTAAAAATGAGAGAGGGTAGCTTGGATAGCATAGCTGTCTGGTTCCACCCTGGATTTTTGTTCTGTGAGTTAGTACCAAACCTATTTGAAAGGCTTTTTTTTCTGTCCTCTCCTCTGCGTTACTAACATTCCGAGCAGAACTTCTCCTGAACGTGAGGGCGTTGCTGAATATCCATTCTGGAGATTGCTGGCAGTGTAACTAGAGCATCTCTTCCTAATGCTTCTCTCTGCATTGCCAGCATGAGCGTTTCCCTGCAGTCTCACCTGCATGCTGTTGTTACCACACTCTCCCTGCCTTTGCTGCTCTGTCCAGTAAGCCTGAGCTCCTTTGGCGAGAAGTTTGGGTGCCTAAAGCACGTTCCGTGCAAAAGATTGAGTCTTCACTCATCTGAGATGGCAGCAACCTCTTTGCTGTCAGCAAGCTGAGCTTATCCTCTTTGACCATTGCATTTCTTTCATGTTTGTGTCATCTTATCCCAACAATCCCTGTGTACAGGGCTGGGATGAGCCTACTGAGGGACTGTGGTCAAGCAGAAGTGACTAAGAACTTAAGCTTCACAGGAGTGCAAATTGGACTTGAGAATGTTTTCCAGGGAAGCAGAGTCTTCTCTGTGTAAAATAGTGGATAAGCAGGTAAAAGTTGAGAACTTGGAGAGCCTCAGGGTCTGTAATAGTAGGAGGAATGTGAAAGTCTGTTGCTCTAGTATGTGCCCAACCAAAGGTGGGAGGTGCCAGAAAACTGTTGCTGGTGGTAGGCTTGCAGTGTGAGCTTGCAGGCACTTGGTCATTAGAGAGATGTGATAAACACCAGATTATCATTCCAGAGTTATTGTGGGAACTAAAACTGAGAGCAGGGAGAGGTTAAAGGGGCCTGGGCGAGGAAGTGGGAGGGGAGACAACCATTATGTCTTGGCAGTAGAGTGTAGTAAGAAACAGCCTCTGGACAGCTTGTCAGGATAGGAGATAATTAGCGTTACCCTTAGGTATCCATACCACTCACATATATCCATCCATTGCATCCTGCTTGTATGGTCAAGCAATTGAGGGAGATGCTTTAGTGCCACTAAGCACTTGGATGGAATGAACTCAGTCCCAGTATACGATTAAAAAAGAAGTCAAAGGACTGTGGTCACCTACCTGAGGTGGGTTTATCTCCCAAACATCTTTGTGAGGAATCTCATGTGAAACGAGGAATACATGCAAGGCTCTGAAGCACCTAAGCTGCAGTATCTTGCAGTGAGGCTGCACTGTTGTCAGGAGCTGATAGCAGAAAGAATATAGTCAAGGTCAGCAGTGAGATGCATTCCTAGAGACTGAGGTGGGGAGGAGGGAGGCGAGTGGTGTGGATCAAAGCCAATGAAGCAAGACCAGGGCGCTGGCTTGTTCTCGGTAGAACCAGCACTTCCTTGCTTTCAGGGACCCACAGAACCGAGCGTTATTTTGTAATGTGAAAGATGTAGCCTTGCTAAACTGCAGCTTTTCCATTCCTGCTGATCCTCTCTTCTTGCTCACCCGCGATTTTTTTTTTTTTTCTCAGCATATATTTGGCTGAGGCTCTTCTGCAGGGCCAAGGTCTGAAAAGCTGTGATGGCAAGAGCAGGGCAATACCTCTACCTGGGAGTATCTGACAGCCACAGCAGGATGTCACTGGAGCCTGCCTTTAACGTTATTGCTTTTTATGTTTCCTGTAGCAGGGTGGGGGTGCAGGACAGAACATTACTCTCCTAATTAACTTAGATTCTGTGGCCTTTTCTAAAAATAATCCTGGCTTCTGTCCAGCCATCCTGCTAATAAAATAAACAAGCCTGACAGAACCCTACTAAACTGTCAACATGGGTTGCTTTTCTGGCGTAGCCACCCCTTCCTCCTACAGCTAATCATTTACACGTCCTGGCCTCTCCAGACTGTTTGTCACAGGCTACACGCAGAGCTCTGGTGTGACCTCCTGCTGTGGCCCTGAACCTTTCATCTCTGCCCGCACCAGGCGGTTGTCACCATTTCCTCCTGCTCTGCCCTTCTTCCCTTTCCCACTCTGCATCACCTCTGCTGCCACACTCAACAGCATCCTGCGTGGCTTCTGCATGACTCATCATGGGCAAACAGCCCCTTCCCGCACATCCTGCAGCACTCCTGCCCAGAAAGCCTGAGATCTCCTCACCTGCATCCTACACCGCTCCAAACCTGCCTGGGAAAAAGGGCACCCCAAGCCAGGCTGGCACTAATGCAGCTTTCCTGGCCTTGTCCCTCTCCTAGCAGGAGCAGGGACAGGCCTGAAATGGGCAAGTTCCCAGATGCATACCAACTCCAGACACCGCTCAAAAAAGCATATTGGTCCTTAAAAATCCCCGTTCGCTTCTTTCCTGGCACTCTTTGCAGGCTTCCCCAGACTCTTGAAGTTGCTCAGCAGCTCAGAGTAAGGCACATTGCACTGACTGGGGAAACTGTTGGTTGGTGTTTTCCATGGCTATTGTTTGTTCTTCTCTCCCTGAAATCCCCACAACTGGGACAGTTGCATGTGTTCTCTAGCTTGCTTCTGTTAGGCAGTAACAAAGGCTGCCTCTGGTAGCAGAAGTGCCTTCCCCCATCAGACAGCATCAATAAATTCCCTTGTATTTGTCGTGCACACAATGAGATACTTGTGCTGTAGACATCCTGCTGCACAATGTACCTGAGTCTCCCAGAGAGGCCTTACTTAAAATAGATACTAGGATACTAGGCAGTGCAAATCTTCATCTCTCTGATTTCATTCCACTTGTTGCATGTGAAGTCAATTAACGCTGGCTTGTAGCCACTTCTGTGTGAGAGTGCTCTTGGTGGGATTTTGGGGGGTGGGAGGGGTGGGGTTTAAGTCTTACACAAGAAGTAAACACAGAGTGCTTTGAAACATTAACTGAGTGGAGTTGTGATAAATTTCTTTTGAGGAACCTGGCTGAAGGAGGAGCATTGCTATTATATGCAGGATTTTTGCTTTTAGACTTTCTTGGAAGCTTTTGTCTACAAATGGCAAATAAAACCCCAGGTATTTTTTTCTCCTGTTGCTTAAAAGCTATCGTATTACATGTGCATCTCAAACTTGTAAAAAACCAAGCAGGTTATTTTGGCAAGGCTGTGACTTGGCATTGGGAATAAGAGGTGTTTTTCAAAAGCACGTCACTTGTTGCATTTTGACAATTGTTATCATTACCTGTTTCTTTTTCTTTGGTATTTCCAAGAGGGGAACTCAAATATTTATGTCTATGGATTTAGAGAATGCCCATCTGTATATCATTCTTAAATACACTGTGTCAGACCAAAAGCCAATAGCAGTGACTAGCATCACAGCAATGTTCATCAGGGGATAACACTTTTGAATTGCCATCCAGCAGGCCTGAGCTTAGTTTCCAGAGCCTGGCCAAGTGGCTTCTAACCTAGCAAACGGTTGTCTTGGTGTAAAGAGTTTTCCAGGGAGCAGTGCCAAGAACTTTCATATGATAGTTTACAGAGCCCTTGGTGGGAGAAAAGTAGATCCTCCTTGTTCTCAGCTGCTTCAAGCTAAAGAGAAATTACTGTAGGTGCCACGAAGGTGACACGTACCAGCACTGGCTGCAGTCTGCTTTTGTTAAATAATGACCTGCTTTATAGGAAAGTTCAAGAAACATCTACATAGACTTTAGGTGGATAGGATGTATCCACTCCAATATTGGAGGTCAGAGGGCTGTTCCTGTCCTGGAATCCTTCCTGGATTATTTCATTTTTGGAGAAATGCTAAAAAGCTGCTGTTTCATCTCAGAGTTACTCCCATTAAGTCACTTCTGGTGGCATTCTGATTCTGAGCACAGGACTTGGAAATCACTTTGGATAAAAGATAAAAGAAAATACATGATAAAATACCAGTAAAAGAGGTGGTCAGCCCCTAAGGGAATTATGGACATTATTGCGGGAGTTATTCTTGCTGCAGCCATTCTCTTTATTGATATGTACTAAGTCAGATAAGTAGCAGCAATTTGCAGTGTGTCCTATGTTTGCATTTGCTTGTTTTGCCTCTAAATCCAGTTGATTTGGCCTTTCTTACTGGGAGCCAAGGATGCATTTGCTGCCATTGTGTCAATAAGTATCTCTGCTGAACAAGGCCAACTTTTTGTTGTTCCTCAAACACTGGATGATGATTATCTCTTAACTTCTGGTGGTTCCTGCTTTCACTATTGTTCTGTTTCAAGCCTTTTATGCAGGTGGTCCTGTAGACCCTCACATAGGAACTTACCCTCTCCAGCAAGACTCAACTGAGTGAACCACTGCTGGTTGTTAAACACACTGGTCTCAGTTATGAAAAATCCTCAGCCCTTTTTGTTTCCTTTTTCCTCGTCTCCTGAGTCTACTTTTAACGTGGCAGCAATTCTATATTTTTCTACTTCTACTTTCTACCTGCTAAAGATTAGGCCAAAGCAATGGAAGAGGAAGTGCCAGCTATCAGCTATCAACTTCTATAACTAGCAGTCAGCTGATTTCCCCCTGTAACAATCCAGAGTTTATCACCAGGTCAGGTAGCCTGACTTTATCTCATACTGTGGGCTAGACCAGTTCTAGCTACCTTTTACATGCTACATGGATGCAGTAGTTTAGTTTTCAGCACACTAGCAGCAGATGGGATGTTTTTTACACCCCTAAGCACAGACCTGATATCAGTGATGGCCTTTGGCTCTTTCATGAGCCAAAGGGAACAGTCCTGTGCATTTGATTGAACCATCCTGAATTTGGTAGTTTAAGTCAGGATGCATTGCCAGCCTTGTGGGTGACTATCTTTCCCTGAAATTGGCCAGACAGTGCCTTCAGAGAGGCTGCCAGAGGCTTTGGAAATAAGGAATGCTGTGCTTACTTGTGCTCATTAGCTTGATAACAAATATTGGGATATACTCTGCCACCCACATGCTTAGTGCTCAATATGCTCGAGGAGTTTGTAATGCAGGCCTGTAGCTGCACTGCATGAGCACACAGGAAGGGAGCCTTGAGATTTCAACAGTCAAGTACAAGAGAAGCTGGCATTGGAGGGACTCATTTGGACTGCAGGCTAAGCATATTAGTTGAATGAGTGTGCTGAAATGAGCAGCAGTGAAGTAATTGATATTGGCACCAAAGGCTAGTAAGGTACGGGGATTAACTCCGTGATTGCAGTTCTTGCTTAACTATGCTAAGTCTGTTCCAAATGTCTTGAGCATTAAAATACCCAAAATGATCAAACGTGATGAGAATCTCTTCCCAGCAGCTAGAATCATCACTGTTTCTTAATCCACCTGAAATAAGAAAGCTTTCAATGTGGAGATCCTAAGTAGAAAACCTACCATGACATTTATCAAATGATTCAGCGACGGTGCTAAAAATAATCTTGAGCTTCATAATTACATTGCAGTCTCATGTACAACTCATTTGGGACTTAGGCAGCACGTCTCATGCTCCCACCCTGCTTTTTTGCCTACAGGTACCTGCTGGAGCAGGATTTCCCAGGGATGAGGATTGGACCAGAGCCTACAACTGACTCCTTTATAGCAGTTATGCAAGGAGACGTGGAAGGAATCGTTCCTGGAAACGCATTGGTGGTGGATCCCAAAAAACCGTTCAGGAAACTCAATGCCTTTGGCAATGCCTTTTTGAACAGGTCAGTACACACAAACTTAGTTGCTCTGGAGAATACAGCTAGAACTTAATGAGCATCACAGCTAGCAACTTAAAGGGACAAGGCATTACATCATTATTCTTATTTTCCCTGTTCTGTGGGACTGATGCAAAGCTGTTCCAGACCTACCAGGTACACATAAGTGTACTGAAGGGGGGATTAGCAAATTCAAGTAGAATAAACCTTCATTTTGCTTGAACAAACCAAAACTACAGCATAGCTCGTCCTGTAGGAGTCTAGAGGTATGAGGTCTATGTAATAAACTTTGATTTCCCATGCCTTTATATTTCTTGCTTCTTCATTCTGTAACCAGTTCAGTTCCCTCATACTAAATAGTCCAACCAGATGTAGCCACTGAATTCAGTGGAGAAGTGGAAGTGGCACAACATGAACATTTTTGCTTTTTTTGCATTTTAAACATTGCTTGAATGTCCCTTGTTGTAATAAAACCAGGTTCCATTCTGATGCTTATACATCAGGTGCAAGCTGATAACAGTTCTAATGTCTTTCTCTTTAAAAAGAAAAAGGTAGCAGGAGGGTTGGACAGTAGCTCAGAGATGAGAAATGTAACCTTTCCAACCCTTAGACCTAGCCCAGCCATGCTGAGTTTTGGATCTAGGCCTTGCAGGAAGCCAGCAGCACACACCCATATCCTAGATGAGCACACACTGTGCTACAGCAGGCAGATGGGAACAAACTGCCTGACTACGCCCGTCATTGACACCTTCCCTGCGAACACAGTGTGGGAGATGCTGCAAACATGGCAGCTGCTCAGCCAAACCACCAAGAAAGCTGGGCTTTTGCACCCTTTCTAACTTCCGAGCTTAGAGAGTGCTTGGCCAGAGTGCTGCATCTCCTATAAGCACAGATAACAAGAATGCTGGTGTAGGCTGCCATGAGGCAGGGAAAGGACCTGGAGCGATGCATTGGGAGAAGAAGGACCTAGCTGGAGTCGCCACTAGCTGGAGAACATCCCAGTGCCTCAGTGTGACTCTGGAAGAAGGATCTGATCAATACACGGCATGTTGTTCAAATACATCAACATGATCCTGTACCAGAGAGACTGTGAGACCTTTTTCAACATTTTATAGGACCCAGAACATCTGTACCTGGCCAACAGCTAGGCTAGGTGACTGCCCACTTCCTACAGCAGGGGAGGAAGGTGATTTTTCCCTAAGAAACTAACAGGCCTCCTGCCTGGAGTAGGGAGGTAGTAGGTGAAGAGATCATCATTTGGAGCAGCTCTGATGATGGCCAAGAACAGCCACAGCGGGTAGACAGATCACTGCAGAGGAGAAGCAGTAGAAGGAGTAAGAAGGCCACGTGTGGAGGGCAGAAAAGCACAGTCCTGAACTGGACTGATTTACATGTTTTGCATACAATTTGCATACAATTGCTCCTTGTACAATGATGGATATCTGTCTGCATCCAGTGGCCTCGTTCACTGGATCATGCTGTGCTTGTTACTCTCCTGCTACTCTTCCTTCTTGTGTGAGGAAAGAGCCAAGTAATTGCTTGTGAGGACAGCAGGGCAAAGAGGCACAGCAGTGTTTCAGCAGCACCAGTGCAGTCTGGCCAGCAATGCACAGAGTAGCCACTGCAGCTAATTAACTCCTTTTCTGATGACAGATAAAAAAGGGGATAATCATTTCTAAATGGGCATGCTAAGCAGCACTAGCTCAGAAATGTGAATGTCACACATCCACCTAGTTAAGAAATGAAGCACATGCAAGAATTGACTCAGAGGGCTAGAAATTTAGCAGACATAAGGCAGGGTGCACCCACTGGACTGGATCAAACCACCCACGCTTAGCTCTGTTGTGGGACTGGCCTCTTGGCAAGAGATGATGCAGAGATGTCTCTGTCTTGCACGTATCTTGCTGCTGCCAGGTGTATGCTAAGGCACTGACCTCAGCTAGGAGGCTATGAGCAGGAAATTTAGCTCTGAACTCAGACAGTGACCATGGCCAAGTCTGCTTTACCTATGCATAGTTCAAGGTAACGATTGCCTACAGGCACCAGGGGAAAGGAACAGAGAAACACAAAGCAGTAGCATTCGCACTGTGCTGGTCTTGGCTAAGAGGTGGCAGCCCATGGTGCTTTCTTTGTCCTTGGGGGTGCAGAGCCTGCTGCTCCAGGGGAGCTAAGTAGAGGAGCAGAATGAATGAGCATCCAGCTGGTACTCCCTGTGTGGCAGAGAGTGGGATCTGCTGCCTTCCAGGAAGCAAGGGAAGAGTCAGAATTTGGCTAGAAGACAGCTTTTCAGATCCTGTCTCCTCCCTCTGTTCCCAGCACCTGCCTCTACTTTCCTGAGTAAGGCAGAGATAAGGTTGACAGGTTGCCTGGGGCTGGAAGGAGGATAGCAGCTCTGCAGTACCCTGTCTCTTGCCCATCTCTCCATGCCCCAGGTTGTTCCTGGGTATTGAGAGAAAGGTTTGTTTTCCTCACTCCAACTTGGCTGGCAGTACCCCAGCTTGGGAGGGATCCCAGCAGAGAGATTACAGATTACACCTCATTTTCAGGAAGACTTGTTTGGCACAAAGGTCCTGGAGCAAAATCAGGAAGCTCATCCATTACTTTCATATCATGTTGGCATGGCTGCAAGGTTCCTCCCAATCCCAAGTCTGTCCTGGGAAGCTAAGGTAGAGTTGGTCCTGCTTTTGTGTTGTCAACAGTGGGAGACATGCATAACATGTTCCTTCTTCACCCTTGTGGTCTGCTTGTAGAGGTAGTGAAAGTCTGTTTTTTCCTTTCATATGGCCACAGACAGAATTAGGTCATACTCCCTGAGGTTCTGCAGTTCTGCTGGGACAGCAGGAAGGCAGCAGCCTTATCAAACTTTCCAGCAGAGCCAGAATGTGCTCACGTTGGCCTCTGACTGTGTATCTGACATCTTCTAGGAGAGTACTTTCCCTGGAGAAACTGATGGAAAAACCCCCTGCCTGAATCATTTAATATTAGACCACAAAGAATGCTCAGGGCTGCAACAGTGGGCAGTAAACCTGGGCTGGCAGGACAGGGGAACAACATGATCTCCTGAGCCTATTTTTCTTGCTCCTGTACCTAGTACTCAACAGGAGAATCAAGCCAGCTCCCTGCTTCTACGTGAGGTGTTCCGCGCTCACAAATGCTCCCTGTTGCCAAGCTGTGGATGTAGGAGAGAGAGAGAGGCTGTAATATGTGATCGGAAGCAGCTGACAGCTCAGGAGAGAAGACACTCATCTAACCCATAAGGATTAACTCTTGTCAGAATCTTCTTGGAGTCATAGGAGTAGAGACATTGGGGTGACGTTGTAGCATAGCCTGGAGGAGTTTCTAGCTGCAGGGACTTCAGCAGAACCAGCCAGAGTGCTGCAGCTCTGTCTGCCTTGATTGCATCTAGTGGCCCTTGTGCCAACCCCCATCCTTTATGTGGTTCTGCCTCCTCCCACAGTAACATGTTTTTTTATGCTTGGATGTCACACCACCCTATTAATATGCATATGTACATAAACACAGACTTTTTTTAGCTGCCTGCAATGCCGTCACAAAAAGACTATCCATGAAATCCTACAGGGAGCCATGTATGCAGATAGGCTTTTACTGTCCTTTGCTGTTACCAGCCACTGAAATAGATGAGCTGCAACCCACTAAGAAAAAAGCACAAGTTACTCCCCTTAGACAGTGATTTGCAGAGATACAAGATGGGGAGCAACTACACAGAAACAGAGCTGCAGAGGAGGAGTGAATTACAAAGTGAATTAAGTCAACAGTGTCATATTGCTGTTAAAAAAGCAAATAACTTAGTGAGATATATAAACAGAACTGTCATATGTGAGAGATAAGGGCAATCCATCCACTCTGTTCACCGCTGGCAAAGGTCACAGCTGGAGTACCACGTCAGCTTGAGGCATAATGCCTGAAGAAGTACATGGAGAAGTTTGAGAGGACCCAAAGGAAAGTTGCCTGAGTCTTCAGGGATTTAGAAATGAGCTGGAAAGGCAGCTAAAGAGAACTGAAAGAGATTGAGGTGGGGGAAGGGGTTGGGAAACAACCTCAAAGTGTTTTCTTTAGAGAAAAATGACTGAGGAGAGACAGGATGACAATAGTATACGTTGTGACAAGAGAGGAGAAATAAATCATTTCAACATCTACTGTTTATGAGACTAAAAGGCATTGTAGCGTGGGACATGGAGATTAGACGTGAAGAAAGAGTGGTTTTACTGTAAGGATAATTAAATAATGGAGTAGACTCCCAGCAAGCGTTGAGGAGTCTGCATTATTACACTTTAGACATACATCTGATTGATCCTGCCTTGAGGCAGGATCATAGACCAAACGACCTCTTGAGATCTCACGTTGCCTCTGCTTTAGGATTTCTGTGGTGCTAGAAGAGCACATTTTCTCTAAGATCACATCTGAAAGAGTGAAATACTGAACATCTGAAATACTACAACATTGCTGATGCTTATGGGTATTTTAACTAAGTTATTTCAAACAGTTCACTTGAGTTCAGAACTCTACAGGGGAATTCTTAAATGAAGAAAAGCAAATGCTACTTCTAAATCTAAAATTGCTAAAATCCCAACAGCAAATTAAAGCATTTGGCTTTCCTGTTTTTTATTAACAATTCACAATTTGGGGGCCACATAAAAAAAATCCTGTCATAGGTCATGACTGAACCCCATGTTCCAGAAGCAGCAAAATAGTCAGAGAAAATACTTAGTTCTGGCTTCTTTCTCATTTGTTTTTAAATCAGCATTAGCTGCAAGCTCTAATGGAAGACTTGCAAATGAGATCAGAGCCTGGCTTGTCCCATGCTGCCTGGGATGTTCAGCACATCATAAATACCTTTTGCTTTGATTTTAAACGCATTTGTTTTCACTTAGGTTCGTTTGTGCCCAGCTGCCTAATCCTGTGTTAGAGAGCATCAGCGTCATTGATACTCCAGGAATCCTTTCTGGAGAGAAACAGAGAATTAGCAGAGGTAAGTCCCGAGTTCAGTTCGCTTCCCAATGACAGTAGTGAAAACCAAATGGACTACAGATGAGTATTGCCTCAAGTTGTAGACAGAAACGCTAATAGGAGCCTTTCAGAGATGCAGCATGACTTTACCAATGTCCCTTTGGACTCAGTCTGCAATCTGCTTATAGAGACTTTAACTGTTTTCAGGGAAGGTTGCTGACAAGGTCAGCAGTATCGATGTCACAGTCCAGTATTTCCCAGTGGAACACATTTCATCAGAAGGAGTCAATGAATACCTGTCTGCTTTGCAGAAACACTTGCTTTCAGTGACTTATTGATGAGCCATAGACAAGATTCTCATGGCAGTCAACCTAGTTTCTTTCCAGCTGAACTAGCAGGTTTCTTGCACTGTCCAGGCTTCCTAAATCTAGTGCTGGACTGTTCCTCATTGCAGTGGGCAATCTGGAAATATTGGGACACTAAATGGGTCTAATGAATAGCACAGAATCTCTTAGTGAACTTCTGAGTGCATCAGGCCGACCCTCTGATACTTTAAACCTAACATCTGTGGTCACTTTCTTGCTGTGTAAGGTAATGGTGGCATAGCTCACATTTCCTGCAGGTTCTTCAGACAAAGCTCATAGCTCTGCATCGTTTCATTGGAAGAAAGCCAAGAGCGGTAATCCCAGTGTTCAGGTTTGAGAAGATCAGTTATCACTCACACCACCTATTAACAAAGCACAAATACGTGTCAGCGGTGCAGGTTGTACCCAAGTGCTGAGGCCTTTCCTGTATTTCAGTGTCCTGTCCCATAAGATTTCTGATGAGTCATAAAAGTGGGAAAGGCGTAACACTCCTTTGCATTGAAATTGTTCTTGGAAACTTCCTTTTCTCTTTGAATTCAGCAGCCACCTCGCACAGAGCCAGGTCTTGTTTGTTTTACTGGGATCTTCTATCACAGGGTCCTTAGCTAAAGAAGCGTCAAAACTGCTAGAGTTAGTTGAAAACTTGCATTAAGCTTTTTCAGCGTGGGTCTCTGCACTGCTAGGGGTTCATACACTGCTAGGGGTTCATAAATTCCTTCCGGGCAGTCTACAAAAGGTAGCAAGTTTTGCAAGCCTCAGAAGCATCATAAGGTTGAAAAACATGCTGTGCAAGTGTTCCTCCCTTCAGCAGAAGTGGACATAAGCAAAAATTACATGATGTAAACATTTTTTTTTCAGTCAAAAAATGCCACCAAAAGCAACCAGTTCTATTGTGGAACTGTCACGGGGAAGAAAACCTGCTTAGGAGGAAATATTTCTTAAAAATGCAAAATGAACCCATTTCCAGTCTCAAAAGAAGCTTTCATAGACCCTTTCCCAAATCTCCTCACCAGTTCAAATCCTGACATATATTGCAAGATTTTCCTATTTTCCTTTTATTTCCATTACCAAAAATATCCATCTGCAAAACATGCTGGCACTTCTTATTCCTCCTTTGGCAAAGTTTCGCTATAAGCCTCCCACAGGGCTTTGGTGTCCTGTTCTTGCAGCTACTCTGGTATAAATGCCAGCAATGCCAGAACACACTGATGCACAGCTGTGTGCTGTTGGGAAAGTCACTGGTGCACATTGACCTGAGCCAATAATGCCTCTCCAGACATCTGGGGACAGCTGAGGGAGTGTTCCTCATAAGTAGAGAAGGCTAAATGCTAGTCCCAATTCTGTAAGCTTTTGCACACTATACCAGTATATTTCTAGGACTAGAGCTCTGTCTCAGTGTGTGGGCAAGTTCTTCCTGGACAACTTTTTTGCCTTTTAGTGCAATTAAGTGTGTATTGGCCCTATGACTGCAGTGTGTGGTCACCTAGCCTTTTTGCCAGGAGGAGAGAAATCTACCTGGAGCACAGCTGTCTCCTGCTCATCCTTACCATCTCAGGAATTTGCTCTGCTGCACCTCCAACTAGACAAGGAGGTTGTCACAGCCTGGCTGTCACCTGACCTAATCACAAGACTTAAAGGTACAGAGTAGGCGGGATCTATGTCACCATTTATATGCAGGACAGCCTGAAACTGCTCTTGTGGGCTGTATCGGATGGGCTTTCAATAGCTACAGGACAAGATCTTCATCTAGTTTAGATCAACATAGCTTTGTTGAAGCTGGCAGAAGTCCAGCAATTTCCAGGGGATCCAATCCTGTGAGCAGAAAGAGTCAAAAAAGGGCTGAGGTGCTTATGTTTAGCAGGGCTGCTGCCAGGCATTGACATGAGCTTATCTTAAGGAAGCTGGTGTTTGAAAAGGAGTGCTCACCTCCAGGCTCCCATGGCAGAGGAATAGGAAAAAGTGATGAGGCTGGTGTCTGTGCCACCAAGCTTATGAGCAAGCTACCCTCATTAGCAAGTTGGTTTTGGAGGCAGATAGAGCACTAATGTTTTTTAGGCAGAAAATAAGATAGTGCCAAAAACTGCTGACACAACAGAATGCACATGCCCTTCAATACCTTTCCAGCCCGCTCAGATTTCATTTGGGAATGAAGCAATACCTGAGGGAGTCTTACATATGTTGCCCAAGACACATTTTGAAGTTTCTTAACTGCTGGGAGCAGGGGAGCTCTTCTTAGCTCTGTTGTTTGTTAGTAGTAGGTTTTCAGACCCTTGGACTGGAGTACCTGTGATATAAGGTCAGGGAAGGGAGTGGATAGTAAATCAGCTCTCTGTCCTAAATTTAAGGGGAAAAGTAAGGATGCAAAAGATGTGGCAGGCTTTCCCAGCCTACCCATCTCATGAGAACTAGCAGCATTTCTAAAAATAGGAAATTCCTCTCACTGGGAACATCACAAGTCTGTCTCCTTTCCCATTAGACGTCAAGAGCATTAGTTAATCTATACAGTGCCAGCTTAGCAGAATACCATGGTGTCAAAGCTTAACAGTCCATGACGGCCACTTTATACTCCTGAATTTTAAGGCAATAGCTGTTCCTGTTACTGCATCTGTGTTTCAAGGAGCTGGAGCAAGGAAATTGGTTTAAAGGAACAATTCAGGGGCCAAGAGCAGGTTCTGAAGCTTTTTGTTTGTTTGAACTCAACTCTGAATTAAATTCCCTGCCTTGTTGGTGTTGGAAAGCCCAACGTGACAGCTAACGCAGTCCCTTCCCAGCGGGCAGAGGGCACGCAGATGCACCAGCACGCCAGTGTCAGTGCTAGCAGCAGGGCTTTGCAAATGGGGAGCCAGCTTTCCTCCAAGGAATGCTGTGTGACACAGAGAAACACAGCTCTGTGCTGGCTCTCTTCCAGGACACTGCTGCATGACCATAATAACCACCTTCCCCCCAACAGAGCAGCCCGGGGAAACTTCTCAGCAGGAGAACTGCAGGTTTAGGGCTGTCGAGCAGTTGAGGGTGATGCAGTCTGTGAGAGCTCCACATGCTCTCGACATGCAATGAGATCACCAGCACTGACACAGCTGTTGCTGCTGCTCTCAGGCTCTGGTAAAAAGTATAGCCAGGGAGCTGCCTCCAGTGATTTGTCCTGCTGAGCTCCTGTGACTCATGCTGTCCTTCAAGGTAGACACCCATGGTGTCAGAGATGAGTAGCCAGACCACTAGGGTATGCAGGTTTCATTTCCAGGCCTGATGAGAAGCATCATGACCTAAAGCATCCTGCCCTTCACTGCTTCTGTATTACTCTTGCCTGCAGAATAGCCATTTCTCTTCCAGTCTCTTTTCCAGCTACTAGGGCATGGATCTACGTCCACATGTAAAGAACTAGTCATTGCATTGTCTTGTCCCTCAGTGTCCTGCATTCTTTTCTTGTTTCCAGCTGAGTGTGAGGCTGCAGAGATGCTCATAGGGTAGGAGGTATTTGTACCAAAGCAGTGCAGCCTTGGCTGCTTTGACAATTTGTTAATAATATGAATACTAATCCATTTGCAAAACACTGTTCTGGTGTCACATAGTGAGCCCAGGCCATCCTGCTGAGGAAAAAAAAGATGTGAAAAGGATGACTACTGAAATAAATGAGGACAAAAAGGACGACCACAGGTCAGGTCACATGATACAGCAGAGCCAGGGCAGGAATTTGGACTTCCTCATAATTCATCTTGTACAGTCTGCCATGCTAATAATTGAGCCACCTGGTAGCAGCAGCTTGGGCACTTCAGCAGCAGTGCTGTCCCTGAGGGGTTGCACCTTACATGCTCTGCTAACCATCAGTCTCAACCTACACGTGCCCTGAGCTGAGCAAATCCAGTTCTGCCAAGTTCAGTCATGCCAGTTGTATTTAATCACTGTTTCACGGCAGTACCTCCTGAACACTAATTTCGTCTTCACCCCATGTATGTTGCCTCCTCCTTTTATCTTAGCAATGAGCACAAGGTCCTTGCCAGAAGGTAAGGACTGGCTGGCACTATCATTCCCATAAACTTTCTTTCCCGTATGCACCATTCCAGCCTTTTTCCAGCTTTCCACCCAGCTCCATTCTGCTGGCTGCAGTGCAGTCCAGGCTTCCCATAGCCAAGGGAAAAAAAACAGTCCCCCACACTAGCCTTTTTGCATCTCCTGGGAAGGGAGAATTCCCAAATGACCAGCAGCTTCAGCACCAGGGATATTTAGTCACTCACTAGGCTGACAGCAAGAAGAAAAATGCTAATGGCAACAGTCTTAGGCAGTGCAGAGCTCTTGGACTGTGTCTCAAATAGCCACACTTGGAAGGAAAAGATAAACACCAAGGGAATTGATGTTCTCTCATTTGTTTAGGGTACAATGGCAACAAGAAAATATTTTCTCCAAAGAGTCTTGTCACGTGTTCTAGCAACGGCATGATACACAACTGAAAGCGTCCACCCTGAAAGCCTCTACAAGGGAGGCATTTCAATTATTTGCTATAATACTCCCCACTGGTGATATTTGCTTATATTTGGTACTTCGTTTAGCCTGGGAGGGTGAAAGTGCACTGGTTAGTTTTGACTTCCCAGGTCAAGTCCATTACTGCAATGCAGTAGCCTCTTTGCCAACTTGCCTGATTTTATCACAAGGCTCACAAACACATACTGTTCTGCTGAAAGGCTCAGCTCCTACAGTCACACGGTTCTGCGCTTCCTCTGAGAGCGACACAAAAATGAACAGAAAATCTGCACAGTTCTCCTCCTTTTTACTCACAGAAATACTTAGGATTCTAAGCTACGAGCCTAACTTCTGACCTGAAAGCAGGATGGAAACAAAAAATGAAGAAGGTATTTGAAATTTGGGAAGACCAAACCACAATTTTGTTCAGGGAGAGGGGCTGTCTTCGTGCTTTGCATTGGAAATACTGATATGTTTTGCAATTCTAAAACTCAGATAAGAAAATAACACAAAAGAATAGAGATGAAATAGACACAGATACACAGATAAAAAGGGCTGTGCTTTTTGCTTTTTTTCCCTCCTGTTAAGGTACAGGAACGTACAGTTTGTGTTACCAAACTAGTTTGATTATTAGAACAGCTGTTTGGTTTGTCCATTTTATTGTC
This sequence comes from Urocolius indicus, assembly GCA_013401255.1. Classification (NCBI taxonomy): domain Eukaryota; kingdom Metazoa; phylum Chordata; class Aves; order Coliiformes; family Coliidae; genus Urocolius; species Urocolius indicus. The sequence continues at coordinate 452,390 of WBNH01000737.1, forward strand.
CACCATGCACTTCAGAAACATCCTGGATATCCATTTCATCGAGGAAAGATAGCCATGCCCATCAGTATCTCATCAATTTGCATTATTTATGCTTGTCATGTATTCTTTGGGCATCCTGAGTAACAATGGAAAGGGACTGTGTTTCCTGGTCACTGGTAGCAACTGTTAGTGACTGATGGCAGTTTCAGGTCAGGTTTTCAAACATGATTTCTTCCTAGATTTAAACTCTGTGTATTGGGAGAATTGAGTGTGTGTGGACACTATAGTAAAACAACTTCCTTGGAATTCCAGCTATGCATCAGCACTGCTGTGCACTGACCTCTCTGGAAAGCATATATAGGCAGATGCCTTCTGAGGTCTTAAAGCCTGTCTAGGAACTGTTTTCAGGATCGGCCCAAGTACAAGGAAACTCTTGGTCCATCAAATGACAGAGAGATAAATGTGTGACCAGTAGAGGAGACAAGTTCTGCTCTGTGTACGTAGCAGGTAAACAGGCTGTTATAAGGAAACTTTGTTCTGGACAATGTTGCCTTCAGTTTCACTCCACCTGATTTGAATAAGTCTAGTGAAGTTTCACTCATTTTCCACTAATGTTAAATAAGAGTCTTGTCCAGCTTCTGATCTCTTCCCATTCCTGAAACCCTGCAAAAGGCCGTACAGACTGCCTCTCCAAGTGCTGGTTAATGTAAATCATAGAATTGTAAATGTTAGTGTTAGAAATCTGACAGCCACCCATGTTTCTGAGAACACAGGCAGATTTGCTGTGCTTGGAATCCTTTTGCCTTTGCTTTGGAAACCTTTAAGTCTCAAAAAAATATGTAATGTTTCCATTGGTTCTTGGTGCTGAGGCAGGGGAGAAATTCAGAACACTGGCTGAAGGATGTAGCTCCCAGTGCTGTGAATCAGCAGCTCCAGGACAGATTATTTCTTTGAGTGTAGGCAGAAGTGATCAGCAAGCTGAGGCCTGCTCTAGAACATTCATAAAAATCTTTTCATCCTGAAGGACTTGTGTCTCCTTCCCAGCACACCCACAGATAGACATTAGAGGAATCTTTATTGGAAGGCAGCCACTTCCAGAAAGGGGTATGGCAGCTTTTTGCAAAGATGGTTTAGGATGAGCTGCAGTGAGTTCTATCCAATACCTATCCCTCACTTTTCATCTTCCCTTCTGTCCTCTCCTTGTGGGCACCACCACCTCGTCACCATGAGAGGAACTTGCCCAAAACACTGTTGATCCATCCAGTCTCAGCTGTTTCATCCCTCCTGCTCTCCCCTAGCACCCTCCCTCTGTCCCATCCTGTGCCATCCCTCCCTGGGTCCCACAACAGCCACCACTCTGCTTCCCACTCACATTGTCGTCCATGGGATGTGTCACTTCTCCCTCCCTTCCTCTCCTCATTTGCTTCTTCAGACCATTGTGTCGCCTTTTTTCTCTGCTTACAGCCATCTGTCACACACACATAACACCTGCCCCTCCTGGCACATTCTCCCCCTCCAGTGAGGGCTGCCTGCATGTTTTGCCATGACTTAGTCTTCTTCCCCAGACTTTGAAGGGCTTTCAGGCAGGACATCACTGTGACCGGTTAGACTAAGTCTCCAAACACTCTTACTCAATTTAAAAATTAAGATGAAGGTATCAGCTCCCTGGAATAGGCATTCATTTCACCTTCAGGAGTGGCTCTCTCTCTGGGTAGTCAGTGTTCATTTTGGCAACTATCCCATCCTCTGATGCTATCCTGACACACGCAGAGCCCTTCTATCAGTTGATAAATAGGGATAAAGCCATAAAACTCTATCCTACGAAAGGCTGCGATCCTGCAAATGTTAAACGTCTGGATAACACCATCTGGAAGGATGAGAAGGGACCTTCCAGTGACTAAAATTCAGGAGGAAAGAGGTGAATAGCTAAAACTAGTAGCACAATTTAAAGCAGTAGTGACAGCAAGCTGTGAGATATCTAGTGCAAGGCAGCAGCTTTGAGTTCTTCAGTAGTTCTTGACCTTACTACTGCTATTCAATCCTACCTGCACTCCACTGCCACAGGGGCTGTGGCCATGGTACCACAAGACAAGACACCCAATAGTGTGCTTACTATCAGGCAAAAAACCCAAACAAACAAACCCAGTCCTGCATAGTGAGAAATGCTGAACCAATACGTGTGTACTCATTGCAGGTTTAAATTGTCTTTAAAATGTTACAGCCAGGCAGATTTTCTGCTGGGTCAGGTATCATCCATCTTCCCACAGTCAGCAAAACGACTGTATCATCCCTGGTCTGACTTGACAGAAATCTAATTGCATAATCCTATCAGATCTGAGGGAAACGCACGCTGCTGGGTATTCCAATACTGCACAGACAAGTATTCATTAAGCCAGCCTGCCTTCTGGAGTCTTGGTGGCAGGGTGTCTGCAAGAAGATCATTTTCTCTCTAGGCTGAACCCACTGACAGTCCCGCTGACTCGTCAGCTTTGTGTTAAATCTGTTGAGTCTTTTTCACGCTATCAGAAGGAAACCTGTCCCACGAAAAACATCTGATAGCAGAAAATTCTTATCGTGTTCATCTCATCCTGCTAGTACTGCACGGCTGGGATTCAGTTTTCTGTTCACGTTCACCTTATCTGAAGGTTGTAAAAGGGGCTACATCAGTGATATTAGAGAATGTTTAAATATGCATCGTGTTTTTGAAACGAGACACGAGCACAACCACAAACAGCAATTACTGAACAGAAAATTCTCCCTTTTACGTTTCTGTCTGAACATCTCCTGTAATAATGGGTTTGCCTGTATACAGCCTTGGCAAGCAGATGGCTTCCCAAATGCCCTGTCACTTCACTATAAAACTGTGCTGTGTTCCATGGATAGCTTCGCCCATCGCCGAAACGCTGCCAGCTCAGAGATAGTAACTGGCAGCTTTTGTGAGAGGCCTTAGCAACACCCGACAACACTAAGAGAGAGTGTAAAGAGATGTAACGCATTTGCAGTGGCATGAGTGAGAGGATGCTTCCAAAGCTCCTAATTTGGCTGTAGATCAAGATCAGTTCTTGGTCTAAGCTCACACACTAATAAACTGCCAGAAGAAAGAGTCGGGCCCTACGCATCTCTGAAATAAAATAAGAGCAGAAAATCAAAGTGAGGCTATAACGCTTGGGTTTAGTTACAGAATGAGCTTCTCGTGTTTTCAGGTGTTGAGCACCTCCAGCTCTGGCTGGAGGCAGGCAAAATGTGCTATTGAAGAGTCCTCTGAGAATAAGATCTCTGAACTAAACATTAAAATATGAATTTAAGACCTTATTTTGAAACATTTTTATTAATAGCTTGCCCTTAGAGTTTTACACTGTCACCCTGCTATCCAAATGTTTTAGTAACAGTCTACTCTTTCATATCCTAAAAGCAGAACTAAATGTCAGCCCTATGAATCACCTATGTAGCAATTCTCTAGGCACTTATCTGGGTGACCAAATGCCACCACAGACAGTGACTCCAAGTAGATAGCTGTAAACAGAGGTCTGTCCCATCTGCCTTTTCCACGTCATGCTTACATGTTAAGAAACAACATAATACTAAGTAATTTTCCTCTCTTTCCTTCTAAAAGTGTTCTGACACTTAAAAATACATACACTTAACACCTTGGTTTTCCTGCCACGTACCTCCATACAGGAGAATGCGGGTGTGATGGGCACTTGTTAGAACCACACACAAAGAGAGAGGTTTGTTTGCTTAGCTGAGCACCAACAGGAGAGGTCTCACACGCTCTCTGAGCTCCAAAGCAAGCAGGACATGCAATAAGAGTGTGTGGGTTGGGCTTTTGTCCCAGCATGGGATGCTGATGAATCCATGCTGTTATGAGTGCTCTGAAACATCACCAACTGTTACTCTCCAGGGCTTTGTTCTCTCTTTCATGGAGAGACGCGGGACAGCTGTCAGGAGAATATCTCCCAAGATGCAAAGTAGCTGGGAAAGAAAGTCCACTAATCAATCTAGACATTTAATGAAGTCCACAGGGACATTCAAGACTCACTATATGATACTGTAGCAGCTGTGAACATATGAGAGGTCTGAACAGGTATTAATTCCCTTTTCTTTTTGAGCATAACAACATTTTTATTTGTGATTAGGAAACAGAGACTCACAGAAAGAGAAGAAATACTGTGGGTCAAGATCTGATACGTGATAAGTGATAAAAATCAACAGAGCTAAACACCTAAAGATAACTTTTGTACAAACCCTGAGACTGAAGGGCTAAAGTCAGTCTCTCAAGTGCTAACATCAAAACTACTAGACCACCTTTTTATTCCCTCCCCCTGTTTGGTTTTTTTTTTTCATTTTCAATTAATCAGTCCAAATTTTACTGAATCACTCTAAGTTGGGCTGCATGTCAAGTGCAGACACTTTCTCCACTTCATCCCAGCACCTGTTAACATAAAACAGAGCTTAATAGTGTTTTTATCTCTGCTGTCAGAGAGAGACCATCCACGTGATCTGTGACAGGACATCACTTTAGCACTAGAGAGCATGGCTATTTCATCTTGATCTACCCAAGAAAAAGGCTGGAAGAAGCAGTCGTGGTGCCATTCAAACACACCAGCTTGACAAGAAAGCATCCCAGTCGATGAGATTTGATGAGTTTAAATGCACAAACATCTCCAAACAAAGTCGCTCTGACTCATTCCTTCCGTAGTGAAGCAGCAAGCTGTGTAGCTCTGTGTATGAGCAATAAACTCTTCTGCTATGCTAGAGGACTTGCAGGACAGCCCAGGCAGGACTGAACAGTAGGTGTGAGGGTGCATGCCACATTTAGCAAAGTATGGGAGAGAGGTCCCCATTTGCAAAGTCATTGATCTGCTTTCAGGGACAGCTTTCAGCCTGAACCCAGTTTGAGTGAAATGCGGTGTTGGCAGTGACTTGGTCCCACTGCCAGTGCCTCCCTAGCACAATTTGGGAAGGAGGCAGCACTCAGAGCTTTGCAGCAGCTGTGCCTTTAGGCCTGGGGGCTTCTTACAGTGAGAACACCTAAGGTGAAAATGGCTGTCAATATCTGAAAGCAAGCAGGACTATGTTTTTTTTTTTCAACTGCACGAGGATCAGACTCGGGCTGGACGAAAGTCTCTCTTTTCCATCTATGATTGCTTGAACAGGGCAAGCTGTCCACATCCAAGAGTGTTCCTCTCCCAACATCCCTTTTTCATGTGGAGAGTGAACTGTAAGCAACTGAAGCAAAACACCACCCAGTAACAGCACTTTTGCAGTTGTGTAGCTGAAGAGAAAGTTCACTCAGGCTTTACACCTGACTTGAGAACCAGGATTTCACTCCACTTTGCTTAGTCACAAGGGAGAAAAGGTCAGTGGCAAATAAATCGCCTCTAAGTTTTGGAGATGAGAGAAAGAAAAAAATGTGTGTGTGGGAAGAGAGCACTGAACTAATTATCATACATTTATTCATGAAAGCCAAGTTTAAAATAGTACATTGAAGGATTTGGATGCAAATAGCATATGCTCTGTCCTGATATCTCCTAACAGTGTGCAGCACTCTGGCAACACAGATAACCCCAAACATTTCACAGCTTGACAGAGCAGACAGAAAGCACCAGTCTCTCTGTGAGGCTTTGAAGAAGGTGAAAAAACAGCACGGAGCTGGGAAAGAAGGTCATTTTGTTGCTGTCATTGCTGTTGTTTTCAAAACATCTCCACACACACCATTTCTAGTGTCCTATATAGCGCTTAGAGCTGGACCCAAGTAACGCTGTGCATCCGTTATCCTTAGTTGTGAGGCATGTGAAATTTGCACAGTGTTGGCCCCTGGAGTCTACCTGTCATGTTCACAGCAGTGCTGTCTTACAAGCATCAAGTACTTAGCAAAGTAAACACAAATCATTTTGCCTTGTGCACATGCAGCAGGTATGGCAGGATGCTTACTCAGGTAAGGCAGGTTATTTGCATCCTGAGTTTATAATTGGATGGGACAAAGGTAGTCTCGCCCAACCAGACAAGACCTGGTAATTATTAAGCAGTAGAGATACACATCTAAGACAAGTCTGAGTGCAAGCATCACAATTATCCAGTCTTCTACAGCCTTTGTAAGCTGTGCTGATGGTTTAATTCAGAGACTAGACCTCTCGCTGCCACATGCAAGACTCACAGTAGCTGTTTGAATATAGCAGCTTCCCCATGCTTTGAATGAAGCATCTTGTCATGGTTTGGCCCAGCCAGCAATGAAGCACCAGGACAGTCTCTCGCTTGGTGCTCCCTATCCACCTCCACCCTTGTTAGGATGGCAGAGGCCCCAGCAAGATGGGAGGAAGATAAGCAAGGTGGTTGTGGATTGAGACAAGGGCAGGGAGGGCTCACTGCCAATTACAGTTCCAGGCAGAACAGACTCCACTACTCGACTTAGAGAGGAAAGTAGGAAAGTTTATTCTACTACCTGCAAGAAACAGAATGGAACAAAAAAAACCAAAAACCAGAGCAGGATGATGAGAAAAATACAACGCGCACTTTAAGATCTCCCTCCCCCCTCCCTCCTTTCTTCCCGGGCTCAGCTCACTGCTCCCGATATCTCAACCTCCTCCCTCATCAATGACTCAGGGAGGCAGGGAATGGGGAATGTGGTCAGTCTCTCACAGATGGGCTCTCTTCCCTCACTGACCTTGGGGCCTACCTGGTTGCTTTTCTCTGTCTTGCAACTCCTTGCACCACCACCAGCCAGAAAAGAAGGAAGGACAGAAAAAGAGAGAACAGGAAGAAACCTCTTCTTCTGGCTTCTTCTTAAACAGTGATTGTTGAGGCTAATTGGCTCAGCCCCAGAAGTGGGTCTGGCTCAGAGCTGGGGGGAGTTTTGAGCAGCCTCTTATAGGAGCCGTTTTTATAGCCTCTTCCCTTATACCAGAGAAACAGCTTCATGTGTCAAACCATGACACGTCTGTAGCATCAGTTCAAGATTTCTTAGGGTGATCTCCTAATGTGGAGGAGCACTGTCCTTAACTGTGTGCATCTTCAGTGTTTCAGTGTGAAGGACAAGACTTCATGTCTGCCTTCTTTGGTACAAGGAATGATGTTCTGTGTTTCCTTTGTGAAGAGAAGACTAAGGAGGGAACCTCATCAAGATTTATAAGTACCTCAAGGGTAGATGTCAGGAGAATGGAGCAACACGTTTCTCTGTAGTGCCCGGTGACAGGACAAGGAGCAGTGGGGACAAGCTGGAACACAAGAAGTTCCACTTAAACCTGAGGAAAAACTGTGGGAATGAGGGATCACTGGCACCGGCTGCCCAACGAGGGTGTGGAGTCTCCTTTTCTGGAGGTTTTCAAACCCATCTGGACATGTTCCTGTGCAACCTGATGTAGGTGAACCTGCTTTAGCAGGGGGTTGGACTGGATGATCTCTAGAGGTCCTTTAGAACCTCTATCATTCTGTGAAGCTACTTGATCTACTAAGGAAGCTTCCTCTTTGCAAGCTTGCCCTTGAATGGCATAAGTCAGGTACAGCAAGTAGACTTCTGGGCTCCCAACATGTGCATCTCTGTTTTCCTCCACCTTTTGCAGGTTATGACTTCGCTGCGGTATTGGAGTGGTTTGCAGAGAGGGTTGACCGCATCATTCTCCTTTTTGATGCGCACAAGCTGGACATCTCAGATGAATTCTCTGAGGTCATCAAGGCTCTGAAGAACCACGAGGACAAGATGAGAGTTGTTCTCAACAAGGCTGACCAGATAGAGACTCAACAGCTGATGCGGGTGTACGGTGCCCTCATGTGGTCCTTGGGAAAGATAGTCAACACTCCTGAGGTCATCAGGGTCTACATTGGCTCCTTCTGGTCCCACCCGCTGCTCATCCCCGACAACCGCAAGCTGTTCGAGGCAGAGGAGCAGGACCTGTTCCGGGACATCCAGAGCCTGCCCCGGAACGCTGCCCTCAGGAAGCTCAACGACCTCATCAAGCGAGCGCGGCTGGCCAAGGTAGGTGCTGGCACAGAACCCCACAGGTATCTCTTTGGGCATTCTCTGGCACACAGCCTATGGGGAAGTGGTTTTGGCCAAATGGGCTTGCAGAGCTGGTGGATCCTCCTCTTTTTTTCCCATCCCATTTCACTCAGATCCAGCATATTAGTCCTGTGCACTTTGATGGAGAAATGCTCTTCCTTTGCTTGGTGTATGAGTCACAACAGGCCAGGGTGAGGAAGATAACCACAGCTTGAAGTAGGGAACACTCCAAAGGGTCTGGAAAACGGTTGCTTTATGGTAGAAACATGAGAATTGGAACCAATTCAGTATGTCAGTCACACACCAAGAGAACTGGTAACCTCTAGGTCTTTTGCCTTAAATTTTCTCAGCCAGGAGAGATACCTAGCTTAGATGGATGCTGAGGAGATGGAAGCTTACAAGAATGGCAAATAAGCCTGCCATATATCTGAATACTTGAAATGAGCTGAATGAAGCCCCTCAGAATACACAGAAGCCACCCGTATCAATTGAGAAGAGAGATCCCTAAAAAAAAGCTTTCGGTGCAAGAGAAAGCACTTGGTCCACTGCTCAAAAAAGAAAAGCCAGAATGTCACATAAGAACTTGTACTAAAAATTAAGCAGTCTAGAGATCTCCAAAACCTGTCTGTTTCGTTGCTGGAAAGGGACTGTTCCCTGGAAGGCTGTGCCCGTTGGAACAAAAAGCCAACCCAACCACCACTCTCTCCAGGAAGTGCATGTGAATGTTACTGTCTGTACGCCCAGGACTTATACGCTGCTCTTCACCTTGTCTCAGCACAGCTGAGTAGCACTTGGCATTGGAGCAATCTTTGGGATGTACAGGCAAGCTGAGAAGCTGAGCTTGCTGGTTCAAGGTGGGACAAGATGGGGTTGAGTCTTAGGCATGGATAGTCTGTACTGGGATGAATTTCCTGATGTGCCTTTGACACCTGTCTTCTTTATTCCATATCATTTAATGCCTTTCAGGTCCATGCCTACATCATCAGTTCCCTAAAGAAGGAAATGCCCTCAATGTTTGGGAAGGACAATAAAAAGAAAGAGCTTGTTAACAACTTGGGAGAGATTTACGCCCGGATCGAACGAGAGCATCAGATCTCACCAGGAGACTTCCCTAACCTGAGAAAGATGCAGGTAAGCAGTGGCATCTTGGCCAGAGAACCAAACATCCAAGGAAAGAGCATTGGCATAACCACAGGGAACGTGACAGAAGCCACGTAGACCTCAATTGTTGCTTATGGGAAAGGCCTGTTGTAACATTGAAATGGGCCTTGAAATACATGCAGGCTATATTTGGGCATGAACATTTCTTGCACACAAAGCTCATGTGAAGCTACAGCTGCCTTCCTTTCTCAAGTCTTTCCCTGACAGCTCATGTCAAATTATTTCTTCTATTTTTCTTTGATTCCAAGTTCCATTTACAAATTTTTCAGGCCTAAGAGTACTGCTAATTTATATTAAAAGGACAGCTACTTGCTGAAAGTTCTACGTGTGCCCCCAGCCTCAGAAGCTGTATTCTTTTAATCTTCTTCTTCACTCTGTTTCTATAAAGCCCCTTTTCTGTTTTAAGCAGAGAAGCAGGTTTTCTGTTCTGCAGAGCTGAGACCTGACCCAGCGTTCGTGTAAGTCAAAGACTTCAAAGGACTTTGGATCAGAGCCTTGTATTGTATATTCAAACAATGCTGGATGCAGCTACATTGCTGCATGGCTTCACTCCAAGCAGAAACCTGTTCTGAGTTGCTAGCTGTTGAAGTCATTACCGACTCCCTATGGAAAACACAGCATCTGCTCTGTTTTTTTTTTAAGAAGTATATTTTCCATAAGTTCTTGAGAGTCAGATCTATGGAACACATCCAATAGAAGATCCCATTCACCGCTGGTTAAAATGTGTGTTTAAAAATAACTATACCAATCCAATAGAAGTTAACAGAGTGGATTTAATGAGGAGAGGGTGAAGGATAAAGCTGAAGGTCATTTTGCAATAAAAATTGAAGAAGAGAGTTATCTGTAAGGCCTGCACAAAGCAGTTCTGCTTAGCTGTAATGATTACAGGAACTGAGCTGTGTTCTAAAGACACGCTCTCCTCTTTACAGACATACTGCTGTCTTTACAGCATCTGAAGGATGCACTGTATGATGAGCAAAATAGTCTTTTGCCAGAGTGGCATCTCCTTCCCAGAGTGCAGAGGGGGAGGAAACGTAGAGCATTGGCTGGAGGATGTAACAAGAGCTGCACAACCAGTTTACCTTGAACAGTTTGGTCTTCAAGGAGATTGCATCTGCGTGTGGCTTGGAAAGGAGAAGACTCATTTGATCGTCTGGGCCTTTAAACCACTTCCCTTCTTTGTAAGCTGGGAACATGACTTTTGCTGAGGAGCAAGGCAGGCAGGGGCAAATTCTGACCTCCCCACTCCTCCTGCTCTGCAGCAACAGTCTGAGCCAAACCGCAGACACTCCACCGTTAGTGCCCTGTGCACGGTCATGTCGCTCACCCCCTACCATATTGTCCCACTTTCAGGATCAGTTGCAAGCCCAGGATTTCAGCAAGTTCCAGCCTCTGAAGAGCAAGCTGCTGGAGACCGTGGAAGACATGCTGGCCAACGACATCGCCCAGCTCATGGTGCTCGTGCGCCAGGAGGAGTCGCAGCGGCCCACGCAGATGGTGAAGGGGGGAGCCTTCGAGGGCACCCTGCACGGCCCCTTCGGCCACGGCTACGGCGAGGGCGCCGGCGAAGGCATCGACGACGCCGAGTGGGTGGTGGCCAGGGACAAGCCCATGTACGACGAGATCTTCTACACGCTCTCGCCCGTCGACGGCAAAATAACTGGTGCCAACGCAAAGAAGGAGATGGTAAGGTCTAAGCTGCCCAACACGGTCCTGGGCAAGATCTGGAAACTGGCTGACATCGACAAAGATGGCATGCTGGATGATGAGGAGTTTGCCTTGGCAAATCATCTCATTAAAGTCAAGTTGGAGGGGCACGAGCTGCCAAACGAGCTCCCGTCCCATCTCCTCCCACCATCCAAAAGGAAAGTAACAGAGTGAAAGTTACAGGGGAGAGGGAAAGGGAAGGGGAGAAAGAGATCTAGAAAAACATGTTTACTTAAATTATACCTTTAGATGTGAGATCACCTCTGGATTTATACCTATTTTGCTGTATGAACAAAAAAAAAACCCTAAAGCAGAACAAAGAGTCCAGTCCTTCTTCATGATAACATGCAATTAACTCTTCCAGCATAACATCCCTGCTTTCTAATGTGTAGTTTGTAAGTATGAAGGTAAAGATGTTGAGACTAGGAGAATAAGTGGAAGTAGAAGGAAAACTGAAGTGGGATGCGTTTCTTGAGAGTGGAATAGGCACTAATAAAAACCTGCTTACTGTCAGTATCACTCCTGAGCTTTGGCTGCACCTTCTGCTGTTTGTTGGGTCTCACAAACTTCAGGAGACCGAGATCTTGATAGTGAAGAGGAAACCACAAGGTCTCCCAGCTATTGGCCAAACTGAAGAGCACTTCCTAATTTACGTAAGCCCACACTAAAATGCTAGATACTAAACCCCAGAGTTAAGAATTTTTGGAACCTCGACTCACTGTTAAATGCAAACTTTACAAGCATTTCCCTGTCCTCAAAAGTACAAATAAAATCTGAAACAGCTCTGAACTGGGCAGTTGGAGTTCCTCATTGTTTGCTGTGGGACAGGCGTTAAGAATTCCCAGTCACCTCTACCTCTCTTTCAACACCCAGGGGAGATTTGTTCTGCAGGCATGGCCAAGAGAACCTCCCCACCAAGGGGAGCAGGAGGAGGGTGCACTAGAGGCAGACACTGGGTGGGTTGGAAGGGAGGAACACCACTCCTGGGCTCACCGAACCTTTCATAGCCCGTGGATAGTGTTGTCTGTTGGAGCAATGGTGGTGGTTATCATGCACAGTGAGAGCTACAAGGTCCCATTCTGAGTGTGACAAGAACCCTGCACTGTTGAGTAGATGGTCCATCAGAAGGGCAGAGATCCCAGTGGGGCAGTAGGCTGAGCTTGCTCTACTGCCTGTGCCCCCACAATTATAGCTGAGATGTCAACAGCTTTCACTTAAACTCCTCTTCACCGCACAGGAATGCTTGATCCCACCCAGAACCCCTACCCTGAGCCAAGACACCTTCCCTCTCTTTCATGCTCTATGAGATTTTTGTTTTCAAGATCTGACGAAGTCCCTCAGTTTCCTCCTTTGCTTCCCAAACACACATGTATACACAGGCACTCTTCTGGTTTTTGTTGTTGCTTTGGAGCAGCGTGTTGTTCCAGTTCCTGTTGTCACTTTATATAAGCTGAGCTCCTACTGTGATGAAAAAACCAAGACAAGTATAACTTATTTTATATCTGTGTTCATATTCTATAGAGAAATATCTTCTGTGTATGTATGATGTGCTTACTGCAGTACATTTATCACTTGTCTTAAAAATTAATGCATTAACCTTTTTTGTACCCTGGTCCTAAAACATTATTAAAAAAGAAAGGCCAGATCTGTCTCTTTCTTTACATAGAAGAATTAAATGCAGCCGAAAAGAAAAACAGAAAGCTGGTTTCTACATGGAACAGAATGAGGAAATCATCCTTAGCACGTTCCCAAACGTGCATGGAGAGCTCAGCCCTGCCAGCCTCGGGTGCTCTGCTGAATTCACGTCTGCAGCATCTCTTTTTCTCTGCGAACAGGCCTAAATCACAACCTTGATACGTGCTGAAGCAAGGGGAGCTGTAAGTCTCCTTATTCAACATGGGGAAGGGGTAATGGCCTAATAAATACCTCATTAGGAAAAGGAATGCATAGAAACAGTTTCTTCCTGCAAAGGATGGGTCCTTATCCACAGATGAAGATGTTACAGATTTATCAGAGTCTTGGAAAGGACACAGAACCTCTTAGTCACAAGTTTTGCTGGCTCTAAATTTTACTTCTGTCTTCATTGCCCTTTACATTACAGTGATCATCGTCCCCAGGATGGGACAGCAGGATGCACTGAAGGTAAGATAGTGAGAGAGCAGTTCGGCTAGTGCTGGGGAAGTACTCAGAAAGCAGCTGTGAGCAGTAACAGTTGGCAGAGTTTCCATTCAGGATTTGCACAGGATGAGAGAGAGGGGAGAGGAAGTCACAGGGTAGAGAGCAAGAAGCAACAAATGCAAATATAGAGAAAGTGCAGCTACTCAGTAGCCCCCAGCTGAACTGCGAGTACAGCATGTGCATCTGCTAAAGCAGTCCAGGCCTTGCTGCGGCATCTGCATCCACCTGAGCACTAAGGCTGAGCAGACACCCTGACCCAGCCCAGCCTCTGAGCAGGCAGGGTTGACACAATGTGCCTGACATTTAATACCACCTTAAAAAGCAGGTTACTGGTTCTCCCAGAGGGGTTGGGATAAGGTGAGATCTGTTGGTCTTTTTCCAATATACACCAACGAGGCGCTCAGGCCAAAAATTCACTGTAATGTGTATCAAATGGCTTTCAGGGCACAAAGCCTTTTGTGCTTGATCATGTGGGCATACAAGTTCATAACTCAAATCACCACTCTGTTATAATACCTGTAAGTCAATTAGTTTGCATTGCATTGGCTGTGGTTGTACTTGAGTCATCTCAAGAAAAGGCTTGCTGGGGAACAAGAAACTGCAAGAGATATTCTGGGTGGCAGCAGCCACCCCCCACATCGTGGCCAGGGCATGTGAGCACATGCCACAGCTCCTGCCTCTGCTTTGTATGTCCCCATGCCAGCCTCCCTGGGATGCTTCAGCAGGATTCACACGGAGAGCTCTGCCAGCATGGGTCAAACGCCCAAAACAACACCCCAACACTGCAGCGTTGGGGTTTCCCTTTCAACACTTGCTCAGAAACCACTTGCACCATCAGAGTGCAACTTCAGGTTGGGAGGGAAAAAACCAACACAAGCCTTGTAGCAACAAACACAAAGTTACTTAATACAGTTGCAGCAGGGTGGGAGACAAAGCAACCCTTTAAAGGGAGGGAACAGGATAGCAGGTTGAGAGGCAGTCTTTTCCAGACGTGCAGCTTACAAATAAGGCCTCTGTATTCAGATACATTTATCCAGCACATTTCACCTTTTCTAAGCTCTTCAGGAAATTTTACAAAGCCACCAAAACTCCCACTCCAAACCTCAAGCACCCTGAGGTTCTCTATACAAAAAACACAATCCAGTATGGTTGTGAAAAATGCACCCATTTCTCCGTCACCTTCCCACAGGCAGCAGCTGCCCACACACTGTGGCTTTCCTCACCTCGCTTTTTCTGTTCCCTTCAGAGCTGGGCCCGTTTAGGCAATCCCAGCCACTTGCTTTGTTCCTCACATCTGTGGCAAGGATGTGATTTCCCAAGCCCAGGGACTTCAGGCACTGCATGCAGCCCCCCCAGCCTGTGTGTGCTCCTGCCGACTGACGGAGCCACACTTCCAAAGGCGATTATCTGTGTCCAACAGTGCTTCCTTTTCCCAAGAACAGTTCTCAATTGCTGAACAAAGTTTCCCCAAGAAGTTATACAGAGGATACTATTCATTTGGTAGTGTCTAAGACAGGGGAGGGGTGGTGCAGAATTCTATCACATGAACATAGCACTATCATTGCTCCGATCCTCTCATGCCATTCTCTACCCCTCCTCAGAAAAAGCTTCCACAAGGTCAGAAGTACAAAAAGGTTCTTTCTTCAAGGAGGAAGTGCATTTGGTCATCTCTCCTTCTGTTACTTTCTGGGAAGGATTTAGAAAAGAAAAAACAGGACCTGCGTGCCATATGGGCTAATATAGGGGTTTCTCCAAAACTGTGTTCTCTCAACTGTGGACCAATAGCACTGTACAACCACTTATTTGAAGGGAAGGATAGTAATTACACTGTGTTCCCAGAATAAGATTTCACAGAAGGAGTGTAGTTTAGCAGAATGCAGTTACTCCTGTGAGCTGGAAGTTAGCCAGCACGCTGGAGTTCAGAGGGATTTTTAATCAAACAGAAAAGGTTAGAATCAGTTTTTCCATTGTCTCAAGTTCCAACATAAACTCCATAAAACAATGAAATTCAGATTTAGGTCTAGAAACATTTAGCTTGCTCTCCTTATTATACCTTAAAGATTCGCCCCTATGACAGCAAGCTTTGGTTGGGGAACACAGGGTTTTAGGCCTCTTGACCTTACCAAGAGCGACAGCATTGCTCCAAGCCCCACAGGAACCGGGGACAAGCTTCTCCAGAATTCATCTCAGAACATACTACACTTCTTACATCACTGATAGCTTCCTCCTCCTCTCAACGTTTCTCCTATTATAGACACAGACTGTGGGAAGAGGGGTTAGGTGACTCCACGTTTAGGCTTGGACAAATCAAGGAACGTGATAGACTATTTCACCCCTTCTTAGGATCAGAAGTCCCCAAGTCCTTCAAGGCTTGACAGATTGGTGTTTGGAAACACTCACGGAAAAGAGCATTGAGTTAGTCAAGCTGCTCCTCTGGAATACAACATCCAAGTTATTTTTGCAGAGTTTTCATCACACAACATCTATTAAATTTCTGGTCTTTCCTTCCTTGCACTCAGGAGCCTTTCCCTTTCTCCCCAGTCTATGCAAAGGTGAAGGCAAACAAGGCTTAGCTTGGAAACTCGAGATGCTAAGAAGTTCAAGGCTAGCACAGACAAGTCCAGTCACTGTGTAGCTTTCCAGCTCCTTTGGGCACAGCAGCTAGAGTGACGATGCTGGTATTTAAAGCAGGATGAACACACTTTGAAACAAGTCCCCTCTGTCCAAAGGGTTAGAAATCCCTGGCAAGTATGTCACACATTCTCTGCAACACACTCATTCCACTGATCCCTTCGCTGGTCAGTAGCACGTCAAACACTGTAAGAGCTGCTGGGTTTAAAGTGGGCTCGTCTCCAGGTAGTTACGTGTCATGTAAACAAGCGTCAGCAAAGGGCTCCATTAACATCTTCTGAAGGCACGAGCACAGGAGGTATTTATAGGCCTTGGATTAGATTGTCCTCCTTGCCTGTGCCATTGTGTACGCATGGAATTCCTCTCCTTATGCCTCACAAGATCACTGCAAGCAAACACCAACTAAACACACTCTCTAAATAGCTTTTACCCACCACTCAGTTTACTGCCCCACGCATTTAATCACAATGAGAAATGCTCCTTGTAGAGCGATGGCAGCACAGAGACCAGAGGGAAGCTCACCTCCCAGGAAAAGCTCTCTGGCCACTTCTCTTACCTCCTTCAACCATCAGCTTTCAAGGCAGACTTTCAGAGATTTTTCCTCAAAGACAGTGGAAAGGTATTGAAATCGGAGCTCTTTCCTTGTCTCCTTTACCATGCTTAAGCCATTCTCAGAACAGACAAGGGGAAATTATCTGCATTCACTCATCTTTAAAGCTTACAAATCACACAGCACAAGCATCTCCAGTTTGTACCACAACCGTGGAGCTGGAGTCCCAGCTAACAGCTAACGGGTATGGTAAATTTTCGCCAGTTAGGATGGAAGGATCCAATCCCTCAGTAAAGAGTTTCTTCATATGCCAATTGGGAGTTACAATTCCTATGTACACAGAAAGGTCATAAGCAGCTTAAGCATCCATAATAGCTAACTAGCACCCACCAATCCAGTTCTAGCATGGCAGCTCACACCATTTGCCACAAAGAAAAAAAATCAGTTCTCAGTGTAAACTTTGTTGACTCATCTTGCCAAAATGATAAAAGCAGACCAGGGACCATCCTCTCTGCCAAGAAATTACAGCTTGCAAACTAAACTATGACAAGAAGGGGTGACATGCTTCCCAGGGCCCCAACAGCAGTCACCAACACACATTAGCAAAGCACACCTAAATGCCTTCTTTCTGAGCAGGGCCTGACTCTTCCCTCTGAAATTCAACAGCCTTGACCGCAGAAAGGAGATTATCTGGTTAGCATTTAATGCAAGTGTGGAGCTCTAGAGGCTGCTCAGGAGGATTAGATGTAACTGGAAGAGCAATTGAGAAAGAAGTTTTGCTGCTCGGAAACATCTCACATACACAGGAATGGACAGAGGTCTTTATAAAACGAGTTATGCAAGCAGTGAATGTCAACCCCAGGTCTCACAGGGAGCCTTGCATCAAAAAACCCACTATGGGTCGAGAGGGGATGCTGGGGGGAGACTCTGCCAAGCTCCAGGAGCAGCCCTTTGGCAGAACAGCACAGAGAGGAGACCATGTGCTACCTATGAAGCATCAAAGCCTAGGTTTGAATAGCTTTTCCCTCCCCCTCCATCCTCTACACAACTGCCAGAAGCACCACATCCCCTCAGCTTTGGCAGCACTTCAGTACAGACCCAAGGTCAGTTTCGCATCTCTTGTGAGAACCTGGAAGGAACCATTACAGGCTTTGTTTCTGATTTTTCATAACAATTCCTCTTCTCAAGGACACTCTCTGTCCTTCTTCCCCTCCCACTAGAGCTTTGGGGAAGTACAGATCGCCATCCAACCTGCACAATGGGAGAGCGAAAGAAAAGTGCTTACCCTGACACCCCAACAACCTTCTAAGATGGGAGAGAGCAGTGGCCCTTGTCCTGTAGCCCTATGGAGAAAGTCACTCCACACCAGGTCCCAAAGCACCAGGTCAGAGGTGGCTTCAGAAGAAGCTGTCAAAGGCACAAAGAGAGACCCTAGGGGTTCAGAGGCAGGGCTAGGGGACAGAAGGAAGCTACTGGAAGTTGGCCGACATGTCACGTCCATGCAGCCAGGCAGGCTGGTGCACACAGAGCATATTGAAAGCAAGTCACATCTCCATGGAACGGTCTGTCCAGCTATCCCCAAGCAGCTACTCTCCACCCAGCAGGAAACATGTCTGTCTCCTTCACAGGGGAGAAGAATAAACTCTGCAGAGCAGGAGATGATAAACTGCTAACATGATAAACGAGGACACGTTGCCCTTACCAGCTGCCTCTGTTCCAGCCCTGTAGGGATCACATAAGGTCATTAATATTTCTAACCATCTCCTTCCTATGAGTTGCCTCACTCATCTCACTTCATTTCACAGAAATAAAGGCGGACTGGCAGCCTTTCACTGCTTCCTTGCAGGAGGACAATTACAAACAAAAGCTGCCACGGTCCTGCTGAGAGCCACGGGCCACTGTCACAGCCCAAAGAGGCACACACCGGCTGCAGCCCTTCCCCTCTCCCCACAGGGGTATTTAGTCGCGCAGCTTCCTACTGCAGGGCTGTGATTTATCTGGAAAGGCTGCCAAAGTCAGGACGATGCAGGGCTGGCAGGCTCACGTCAGCCCCTTGGAGACCCCTGGGGAAAGAGGATGTTCAGAACTGGTTTCCCACCATCTCCAGGGCTGGTCAGACCTGTTCACAGATCATTCCTGTCCCACTCTAGCCATGAATATGACTTCAAGGACCCCACCACCCTGGTTAGAGGTTTGCAATGAAGCTGGCAGACCTGGCAATGAACTTATAGCATTAATTATTCTTGAGGCATCTCAAAGCATCAGATGCAACCTCATCCCCTGCCCTAAAGTCCTTTGCCAGCGGGGCAAGGGACACAAACATCTCCAGGCCCTGCAAGCAACTGCTGACTCCAGCAAGAGAGAGCAGGCAAGAGGCTGTTTCCAAGAGAGGCGGGCTGCTGTTATCAGCTCTCCAGAGATGAGTGTGCAAAATGCCTGGCATATTATACCCCTTGGATCATTTGTATTCAATTGTGTAGCTGAGAGGGAAGGGAAAGGGGGGAAGAAAGAGGCTCTTGACTTCTGCCCAGGAAGATGAGATAAGGTACTAGGGGAAGAAGAGTGACTTTTACAGCCCCAGCAAATAGCTATTTACTTCCTAACAAAGTGCAAGTGTGAACACTGAATGTAGTCCAAGGAGAGAAAAAGGACACTGTTTACTGGGTTTTAGAGAAATGTCTTCAAATGCTCCATTAGGAAGACAAGTGCATATTTAAAGAGAAAAAAATGGGTTCATACACAAGTGTAGCTCTCGTGCTGTATCTCTGTTTATCAGCTAGGCTCTGACATAGACTTTGAGCAACCATGGAACATTCCTGTTTCCCA
This sequence comes from Urocolius indicus, assembly GCA_013401255.1. Classification (NCBI taxonomy): domain Eukaryota; kingdom Metazoa; phylum Chordata; class Aves; order Coliiformes; family Coliidae; genus Urocolius; species Urocolius indicus. The sequence continues at coordinate 471,418 of WBNH01000737.1, forward strand.
GAAGCACTGAACACCAGCACTCTGAACTTCTTTGCAAAGTACTCTGCGTTTAAGACTAGAATTTTCAAACTGAAGGGAAAAAAAAAAAAAAAAAGCTGACCCTTGTTTTTAAAGACTCGTTTCAGAGAGGGATATCGGACCAGAAGTACAGCCAGGTTCCAAAGGGTACTCATTATCTGTTGCAAGATAGAAAGACAGAAATCTTTAACCTCTCTGATGTTGCTTTCACTGGGACTCCTCCAGCCAAGAGGGACATCATGCTGAGAAGTGCATTGCTCCCAGAGAAAGCACCACTCCTCACACTTCCAAAGCCTGCTCGTGCCACAGTGCATTTCTAAATGTCAGGTCACAGCCCTGCTGCCAAACTGCTTTTAAGACAGCTGGTCATAGGTTACATGCTCAAAAGTTATCTTTTTCCTCCGTGGCCCAGAAGCTCAGCTTTCCAGACAAAAGTTCAATTCTTATTTCTAAGCAAAACAGATTTGCCAGCACAAATTAAAACGCAAACAAGCACTTTAGCCAGCAGTCAACACAAGAAACACGATAACCTGGCAGCGGCACTGTGCTTCCTTCTTCACATCATGTACAGCAGAGCTAGTGGGACGCAAAATAGCTCCGTTGCAAAGATTCTCAAACGTCAGACATCTGCAGGGGTGACAGTAATCCACAAAGCACTCAAAAAGATACACCAGGGGATGAAAAAGCCACATGAAAGGAAATACCGGGCAAGGAGCCAGTGATGTCCAACACAACTACCTGGCAGATTTGAATCGCATGCTCCTGATCTCTACACATAAGGCACACACACACATACACACAGAGGGTTTTTCAGGTACTTTTTACTACCATGCATATCACTTCTTTTAAAAAAAAAATATCCGGAGACACCTTTGGAAGAAGGCTGTTTCGAAGGAAATTACTTCTGGACACGAGCAAGCCTTCCATGTTGGAGATTGCACACCAAAACTGAGGCATAAAAAAAGAAAAAAAGAGACAGCTAACCCCTTCTGACAAGTTTTGATAGCTTTTACATCATTTTACACAGAGACACCTGCACGTGTTGGGAATACAAGCACACAGAGTTTCATAAGGCAGTAATGTAGAAGTTCCCCAGCCAAGATGTTACAGATCATCCCCAGCCCCTCAATTACTTCTGCTGAGTAACAGTCACCCAAGCCTGTGCGTTTTTTGAAGACATAGGTTTGTTGTTTCCTCATCCAAACACAGAACAAAAACAGGATCATAATTTACCATAGAAGACAATGAAAATCTTATCGTTGTAAATATATGTAGTAAGATAATCCAAATCCTGTTCCTTGGCATTTCCCCTCCACCCTCCTCTCCTACCACTACCCCTTCCAGCTTTAGGGCCTCTCCCCTGCTTGTGTGGAAGATTGACGCCCATCTTAAAGCCATAAATTACTCACAAACAGCTACTGAAAGTAGCAATGACCGTAGAGTAACACTTCCACAAAGCAATAGAGCTTCCTGGCAAGCTGATAAGAGTTTCCTGTTTTGAGTTTTGGGTTGTGCGGATTTTTTTTTTTTTCCCCTGATAAAAATTGACTTTCTCAAACATCTCAGAAAGGAAGGACCCACAGATCTATTTTTTTTTTTTCCCCCACCTCCTCCAAACATGTTGTGTTGCAAAATATGTTCTGGTGTGCTGAAGGGGAAATGGGGACCAGGTCCAAGAAACCTGAGCGCATCAGCTGAGGCTGCAGATGAGAAGGACATGTTGAGTCTGTCACCCTTCACCCCTGAGGGACAATGGGTCGGCTTCAGCCCACACCTTTGGTCCCATTTTCTGCTCTCTCCTCTTAGTCCTGCATTTCCCACTGCCTCTGGCAACATTCAATTTCTAGAGCAGGCAAATAAGCTGAGGTCTCTGGGGACACAAGCTCTGCATTTACCTGCATTATTGGACTGGCATGACCTCCATGACACCTGGGCCCACGTGGGGTTGAGGGGAACCACCAAATGGGTTGCTGATTGCGCTCACTGATGGCCTGCCCAGTAATCACAGGGGAGAGCTCAGACACAGGCTTTCATCTGAACCCCAAAGTCACTAGTGAGCACTCCTGAGTGGATTGCTCTGTATTTGCAGCAGCCCAAGGTCCTGATGGCCTTCATAGGAAGCCCCTCTTCATCACCTCAGCACACCTCCTGGACCCACTCTTCCTAGTTACTGGGGTCAGACCAAACAGGCTGTATCAGAGAAAGGAGTATCTCTCAGTTGCCCCTTCCCTGTAAGTCCTGGCCTGCCCAAGGAGCTTCTAGATGGAGGATTCACAACCCCCAAACCCAGCCCAAAGGCAGCCACAGGCACCCCTTTTCACTGTAAGCCTCTCCTCTTCAGAGATAAGAGAAAAATCTTGGCACACACTCGATTCAACAATCAATACATGACCTCCCCCAGGAGCACCAGGTTCCCACACAGGATTTTAACATTCAAACCCCCCAGATCACCTCTCATTGAAGAAAGGACTAGCAAGCTAGAAATTCAGTGCACTCCAGAAAGTGAAGCAAAACTGTTTTGGCAACAAGCAACATAGTTTTATGGGGTGAAGTTCAAAATGGATTGTACCCCACAGAGGAAACGCAGACTTCTGATCAGTGTTTTTTCCACATCAGACTAGGCACTGTTTCACATCACTTCTCCTTTAAGCCCCATTTCACCACTTCATCTTACAGTAATGGACAGAAGCGAGAAATACTTGCACAACACAGCAGAGATCAGGCTTGCATTTTTGCAGGCTTTCAGATGTTCACTTTTCAATGTGTGTGAGCCACATGCACTCACTCACTGCCAGCTTGCCCAACACTATTTAATTTCTTGTCCATATTAGCCAGCAAGGCTGACGGCAGCTCTTCCCACCTACCCACTTCAGTGCACAAGGAGGCAGGCAAAGCAAATGCTGCTACAATACTCAATTTCAACACATGCAGCTGACCAGGCCAGTCACAAACATGAGCAGTGATGGATGCTGCAGAATTACCATCTTACCCCCCAGAAAAAATCAAAAAGCCATCTTTTAAAACTGGCATGCATCAACAAGCCAGGCAGGTCTCTTCAGCCCCAGGTATTCAAGAACAGCATCAAATGCTTTCTCATCATTCATCCTCCCCTTCCTCACCTGTTCTCTTCATGCAGCCTCTCCCCAACCTTCCAAACCTGCCTACAATTGCATTAAGTAGGAGGAGACCAGTACAGGTGAAAGAAATTCAGCTCAAACTCCTGTTCACCTGGCAAGACAAACCTGTGCTAAGCATTGCAGAGGGCTGGATAACTCAGGTTGCTCCAGTCAATTTTTTTCTGGGCTTCTCTCTCCTGATGAAGGCCGCTAATGCTCTCAAGCATTTCTTCCAAGCAAACAGCTTCTCTAGGTATATTTTACAGCATAGCTCTGCTGTACAAAAAAAAGTGATTGCATGGTTTTGCTTTACCACTTCTCAGAATAGGAAAATTAGAGGAGATACTGGGTAAAGTTTGTGTAGGGTCAGCCTGCGTAGAGCTGGCAGTGGTATCTCTAAGGCAAATGATGGCCAAGACCCCTCTGGCTCAGCATATTTGCTCTGTTGCTCTTGTTGAGCTTCCAAACATTTAAGTTTCACATGCAGTTTGCTGTCTGACTACCTCTTGCATTCCTCTCACCACCTTTGAGAGACTTGCTTCTTTTCTGAGTTGTGTCAAGTTTAATGGTCTGTGCTGCCCTTCTGCTCATCCTCTGAGCCCCAAAACTCCCCTCCTTGGCCATGCACCAATAAAGCTGCCTCTGCAGCCCCCAAGGAACTGGTTGTAGTTCTACGTGGATTTTGGGCATCCTTCACCCAGCTGCAAACTCTGTTGTGGTGCAAAGAGCCCTCACCTGAGCTCAAATGCTTTCCATGGACATCTGAAAGGGACTTTTCTCAGGCAAGAAGTAGATTGTGCCTTTACATAGATACATATATATATACACACACACACAAATATGCCAGCGTGATCAGTCAGGACACATACACCTCCTGCATTCACTTCACCATGTGAATTCTATGGATACGTTCTAGTTGCTCTTTGCAAGCCAAGCAAAAAGCTTTTTGGTTCAAGGTTCAACACAGATATGCCTGAAAAAAAGCTGCCTGACAGAACTGCTGGCAAGGTGCCATCAGGGCCACCTTTGTGACCAACAGCTTGCCCCAGTGCCACCCTGCCTGATGAGCTGGTAAAGCTAGTGCAGCTCAGAGGAAAGCCTCTAACGCTGCCTCAACTGGCAGAGCCCCGAGGTGCTAAACAACAGATGGGTGGCTGCAAATGAGCTGCATTTGTCATACAAGGCAAAGTGGTGATGAAAACACACAGCCACAGAGCTGCTTTGGCAGTTGCTTTTCGGTGTTGGACTGCAGGAAAGGAAGAGATTTGGGGACTGTGGCTCAGGGTGTGTTTGGGGCTTGCGGCTCCATGGCTACAGACCCAAAGAACTTTGTGGTGCAGTGCTCAAAATCCAGACCAGATGTACCAGTCTGTTTCTTTGCAAGGAAACAGATGCAAAGCTGGCATCAACGGAGTCACTTGGGCAAGACAAACCCTCTGTGATGTATCAGTACATGATGTTGGACTGCGTGGATGCAGGAATTCTGCTCAGAGAAAACTTGAGCTGGATGTAGGTCAGTGCAAAGGGCAGTCAGAAACCGGAGCCTTAGTCTCAGAATGTGTCAAGGAGACACACGAAGAAGACGTAAAAAAGCCTCTTCCTGCTTGCCTAGGACACGATCCTTAGCCACAGCAGGAGTCCAGGGTGGTTTATTTAAGCCACGCTAATAAAGCTTGCTGGGAGGAGAAAAGAACCTCAGCAGAACAAATCCCACTGAGGGCAGCCAGTGACAGCAAGCTCCTTCTTGGTGTCCACCATCAGCTTCTCGCTCAGGCGAGCTGCAGGAGCCAGGCATCGGGGAGAATCTGGAGGTTTAATTTTAGCCTGTGCCCGTGGTGCGTATATTTCCCTTTTATTTTTAATCTGGACTTCACGTAAAAATAGGATTTCCTGCCGCCCAATAAAGGATTCCTGTTTTTACAGCAGTTCTGCCTTCTTGGGAAGCCAGTGCCTATGGTGTTATTGAAGGGCACTTCAAAGCACAGCAGCCCAGCCGAGGGGGTAGGACCAATGGCATTTGGGATTTACATTGTTCCCCCTTGCCTTGGGGGGAGTAGGGGGAAGGAAAGCAGTTGTGCCTCCCTCCCTTGACGAGTCACCACCAAATTTAGCATTTCTGGAACTCTGTTTTGGAAAATCTCGGTTGGCCTGAGTATTTTTAGTAGCAGGGTTCGGGTTTGCATCCTTCCCAGGTAGATGTTTGTGAGTTTCATGGGCTCCAGGGAGACATATCCTGCCTTTTGAATCTGGTCAATCGACAAGGAGATAAATATGAGCGCAGGAGAGCAGCTATTCCTCCCACTCTTCCTCACTCCCTCATGACACAGTGTCTACACTCTCCTGCACAGCTCCTGGAGCTATGAGGAGGAGCGGGATGTACGGAACTGCCTCAGGGGTTGTTCCCCACCTCTGCAGGACACAGGAGTACCACTATTTCAGGAAAGTCTGTTTTGAGCCTGAATGCCAATTATTTGCGGTCTCCTGTAATGCAAAAGCATCACCTGTTCTTGGCTATGTGGGCCTTGGGTGGGTACTCACACACCAAAACCGTATTCCATGGTCATTGAGGTCACAGGAATCGTTTATGAAATGAAAATTCTGGCAAGGGCTCACTCTGCCATCCACCAGCTCCTACTTTCTTCTTGCCTGCGTTTCTCTGCAGTCAGAAAAGAAATCTTCAAGTGCTAAACAGAGATGTGCCAAGAAGAACGTGAAAAGGAATTTACTGGATCTCAAGCAGAAGCTTCCCTCAGCCCCTAGCAAGCCTTTCCTGGCAAGTGACTAAAAGGGAGCGAGAGTTTTCCGGGAGAAGAGGCAAAGTGCACTATTTTTTTTTCCTTTTAAGAATAAATCTATTCTCTCAGTGGGGCTGTGATGCAGAAAATGTGTCAGTTGGGACTGAAAGCAGCTCTGGCGGCAGCCCATCCTGGAGATACCTTTTAATGTTGCAAGGGGCTGTCAGAGATCTGCAAGCAGGAGAGGCTTTCCTCCTCCTCCTCCTCCTCCTCCTCACACAGGTATGAATCCAACAGGACCATTCCCAGGGACTTGGCCTTGACATGTGAAAAGGCTCAGAAAGACAATCTGGGTAAAGACAGTGTGAAGAAACGTCCTTTCCCAGACTGGAAAGAGCAAGGGGGGCCAGTGGGGCGAGAACTGCCTTCAGCCCACTGCCAAAGCTCAGGCCTTCAAGATGGGTGTATCCTGTGGCTACAAGAAACAGAACAGAAAAAAAACAAAAAGAGAGCACGATGATAAGAAAATGACAACCAGCACTTTAAGATCTCCCTCCCCCATCCATCCTTTCTTCTGGGCCCAGCTCTCTGCTCCTGATATCTCTACCTCCTCCCCCCACAATGGCTCAGGGAGGCAGGGAATGGGGGATGTGGTCAGTCTCTCACAGGTGGGCTCCGCTGCTTCTCTCTTCTCAGAGGAGGACAACTCCTCACATTCTTCCTCTGCTCTGATATAGGGTCCCTCACATGGGACACAGTCCTTAACGAACTTCGTTGGCGTAGGTTCTTCCCAACATCTAGAGCTTCTGTGAATATGGGGTCCCTCACATGGGACACAGCCTCCTCTGGGCATAGTCACCACCCCTGGCACAGGATCTTTTACAAAGTGCAAATAAATCTCTGCTTCATCAGTCCTCACCACAGGATGCAGAGGAGTCTCTGCTCCAGCAAACCTCCTCCTCTCTTCCCTCACTGACCTTGGGGTCTGCATGGTCACTTCTCTCTCTCTCTCCCAACTCCTTGCACCACCACCACCGGAAAAAAAAGGAAGGACAGAACACGAAGGAACAGAAAGAAACCTCTTCTTTTGGCTTCTTCTTCTTAAAAAGTGATTGTTGAGGCACCTAATTGGCTCAGCCCCAGAAGTGGGTCTGGCTCAGAGCTAGGGAGAGTTTCAAGCAGCTTCTTACAGGAGCTGCTTTTACAGCCCCTTCTCCCTTACCAAAAACAGCTCCACGTCCAACCATGACAGGGAGGCTTCAGCCTGGACTCTTGCATGAAACAGGGAAACAACGACCCGCATGTCTTATCTCAGCACACCAAGAGTAAACCTCAGCTCCCAAGCCCATTGCCACAGACCCTGCAGTGCTCTTGCTCACACGTGTGGCTTAGTTTGCTTTCCAAAAGCAATTTATCCTGGTACAAAAATTAAAATCTTTGACTGAAGTAAGATCAAGGGAATGGAAATGCTGCAGCTCCAGCAAGCCACCACTGCATCACTTTCGTTAATCAATTGAAAATCAAAACCAAACAACACATTAATAGCTTTTCCTTTTGTGGCCGTGCTCACAGCCTGCAAGTTTCCAGCAAGCACCTTACAACGGGATGATTGCAGCCATGGCTGTGCCGGCCAGGGACTGAGCTCTCTGAATTTATAGCAGGAGTATTTATAGAGGCAGCTGGAACTGGCAGCTCTCCTAGCAATGTCTTCCACAAAGGGGATGCCAGGAAGGAGTAAGGGAGAGGGACTGTGCTGTAGCAACACCCAAGGGTCTAAAAATGTCTGGGGAGGACCTGTGCTCTGCTCCAGTAAAATCCCAAGAGCTGTGGCAGCATCCTCGCATCAATCTCATTTTGAAAAATGAAAACACAAGAAGATAAAGAAGAACAGGGAAGGGAAGGGAAGGGAAGGGAAGGGAAGGGAAGGGAAGGGAAGGGAAGGGAAGGGAAGGGAAGGGAAGGGAAGGGAAGGGAAGGGAAGGGAAGGGAAGGGAAGGGAAGGATGGTCCAATGGGGCAGGCACTGGGGGCCAAGCTCTGCCTTTCCTTCCCCCAACTTTAATGCCCCCAACAATGAAAAAACAGGCCTTCACAGCCCTGGCATGCCCTCCCTGTCTAGATCAAAGCACTCAGGCCACTCCATGCATCAAACAAGTGGCACCAAAAGGCTTCTGGAAGCCATGCCTGCCTGCAGCTGGCTCCATTTGTCCTACACTATCTCTCCCCATGAGAAGTAGATGTGTCATTTTCCTTTCACAGGACATGGAGCAGCCTTATCCAAATATAAACAACCTGGGAGTATTTGCTGGCGTATTGTGTGGACAAAAAAAGCAAAACAAACAGACCTTAAACCCTTTTCCCCCTGACACTTCTGGTACAGTAAAACACTCAGGACCAGAGACTCCAGAGTTCCCGAAAACCTCACTTGTCAGAAATAACATCCCGCAGGTGTGGAGGTAGCCCAAGAGAGCCACCCTGCCATCTCCTCTGAAAAGCACTCAGAAAAAGTCAGAGATCTCCAAAAAGTTGCTACATGAATAACAGAAACAACGAGCCACCAAGAAAATGTGATAGCCAGCAGCGTAACATGGCAGCACTCCCTTGGGAGAGGCCAGGAGCAACGGGCGGATGGCTGGGTGAGACCTCAAGCAAGCTCAAGCTCATCTTTCAGGGAGCTTCAACACAAGCCAGTCCCTGGGCCAAAAGCTGATGGAGAAACCTTTCCCCTCACATGCAGCAACTGACATGTGCCAGAGCCTTCCTCGCCTGGCCTGGCACAAAAAAAAAAATGAGGTAAAAAGGGGGAAACACTGCTGTAAATGTAAAGTAAAAGTACTTCTTCCCCCCCAAAATAGGGCAGGCTCAGGGTGTCAAGCTGGATAAGTGGTAACCCTTCTGCAGTGAGGGAGCTGAGGCTCAGGAGAGGAGGACTCATGGGAAACAGAAGCCCAATTCCTGTGGCGTCTCCTTTTGCTTTACCCATCTCCCCTCAGCCCACACCTCCCCTTCCCTTCAGGGACCACAAGAGGAAGATTGGAGTCCGGCTCCAGCAAGAGATCTTTTACATCTGAGGTATCCTTCCTGCCATCCCAATGTTTTTCATTACCCCCATTACCTTTTTTCCAGGAGGTCCTGAGAGCTTTCAGACCCAAATCTCTTCTGTGCAGCTCTCCCTCTGCTGTGGCTATCCAGGAAAAAAACAAGAGTACAATGTTCATGAAACCGGGGGGGACAAGCACAGGGTCTGCCTCCTTGTTGGTGGGCCAGAGAAGTGGATCCCAAAGGCATTTTCTGGATCCCCCTCTTACTCTGGTTCTAAAAGGGAAAATGTCTGGATGGAATAAAGAAACTTCTGCCTATGGTCATTGCTTGCAGTCAAGACCTTGAGACGTAAAGCGTGGCCAAGAGTCACAGCCCAAGCACAAGTTGTTAAGAAATGTAACAGCAGGACAAGACTTGCTTCATATTACAAATGAACAAGAAAGAAATAGTAGAGGGCTGGATTTCCTGAATTAGTAGTCATGCATAGGCACTGCCAGGTTTGTCTGTGAGAGCTACAGGTTTCTCCCTGAGGTGCTACTGCATTTTAACAGCCAGAGGAGGAGAAAAGAAGGCCAGGCAGAGCTAGAAGGTACTTGGGGGACAAAGCAAGACTGGGATCTGGTTAGAGAAATGCTCAGCGGTGAGAAGTCCTACATTATTTGGGTGCCACTGTGAAGCTCCATGGGAAGATGCTGGGATGGAGGGGATGACATCTAGACCTGTGGGCAGATGATGGGATGGACAGTAGCTAGTCCCACAGGAGGAGCTGCTGGGATGGAGGTGATGGCCACCAGCTCCATGAACATCCCTCACCTGCACATGGGATTTTTTTCCATGGGATCCTCATCTGCCACCGCAGAGAGTTGATGGCTGTAATCCCCTTAGCTTTTAAGACATTCAGGCTCACTGAGTCCCCTGGTCCACCTCTCCCAGGAAAATGCCCTTGTCCCTGATAAAGCAGGGAGAGGAGGACTCCTCTGGGAGGAGGTTGCACATCTGCATCAGCCTCCCTCCACCACGCTTAGGGGTTCTCGTTGATGCAAGTCAACGCTGAGCCAACACAAGGCTTAACAGCTTACATGGTAATTAAGCAAAGTCTCCTCTCAATGCAGCATCACTAATTACACGAGTCCTCCCTAAATTACCAATAGTTCACGCTACCTCGTAAAATCCTTGCGTAAGGGCCTCAGAAGAAAGCGACAGCACTGGCACTCCGCCACGCATCCCAACTGGCAGTTGCAAAGCACTTTGGGCATTTATAAGCCCTTTCTGTTTGTGTGTTTATTTGTTTTTTAAATAATAACAATACTAAAAATCTAAAATGTACGTTTCCCCCAATGATTCTGCTCCAGGGAGTATTAAAAGCAGAACCTTAACTCAGCCTACCACATAAACATCCTGCTGCCCCTGGACAGCCCGATACCGTCTTCCTCCCAGGATGAGGAGCTGAATAAGAAGTGACAATCACAGCTCCTGCCCGCAGGAAAACAGGAAGCGCTGAAGTTGTACAACCACTCCAAACATTGTCCTACCTGCTCTGCTCCTTAGGTGCAATGTAAACTTGCTTTCCTTTCCTCTCCTTTCTGCATTGCATAACTATTCCTGTTCCAGCACTGGCCAGTCCCAGGATGCTGCTGCACGGGCCAGTCTCTGCAGCCTCTTGCTTCTCCCCACCTGCCTAAAGTCAGCCTGATGTTCTCTGTCCAGTGCAGAAAGCCAAACCCCCACCTTTCTAACCCACTGCCAGCACTGGCACCTCAGTGGCAGCACTGAATGCAAGTGCTGAAGGAGAGGAAGACGAGCCTAGGATGTGGGGCAGGTTCCTTACCCTACAGCTGCCCACAGCTAGCAGGAGCTAGATGGAAGAAAATCCCAAATCCTCCCCACCAGGAAGCAGCCAAGAAGCGATCCTTTTGGCCAAATCTCTTCAAGGACTATGAGACTAAAGAAGCCAATATTTGCAGCTGTGCTCCATTTCACACATCAAAGTGCAGCCTCTGTGATTAAGGCAGTCCTGTGGGTAGGCAATGAGGGAAACCTCTTCCCCAGTGTTGAAGCAAGCTGGGCAGTCTAACTTCTCCACAAGCATACAGAGAGGAGCTTGGGGAATCAGGAGGCGTGATGGACGCCACACACTCAGCTTGCAGTACCTTGTTTATCCGAAAATACCTACTCTCCCCCTCAACTATTTTGGTTGCAATGCATCCCCAGCCAGCAGCCCTATAGCCCTGCTCTTAGGACTCTCCTTCACAGAATCTTAAGGGTTGGAAGAGACCTTGAAAGATCATCTAGTCCAACCCCCCTGCCAGAGCAGGACCACCTAGAGTAGGTCACACAGGAACTCATCCAGGTGGGTTTTGAATGTCCCCAGAGAAGGAGACTCCACAACCCACCTGGGCAATCTTCACACATTAAATGATGCTGCGAGAGCCAGGGCAGCTCATTCCTCTTCCAGCTGCTGTCACATTGCTGCCGAGCGACAAGCCCAACTTCACACGCCAAATGGAGACGTTGTATCTGAACTTCTGAACAAGAAGCAGGAGAAGGCGGCGGCTTTCTAACTGCTCTCCTTTCCTCATAATGTAAAAGCACCTCTGGACAAATGAGGCAGTGTTTGCTATCAGTCTGCAAAGTTCACATTCCCACAAGCGCAGGCAGGCATGACGTGGAACAAGGAACAAGGAGGGGGACACCACCACAGCAGCACCCGCAGGTCATGGTCACACAGACAATGCTTTGCAAAATTTGGAGGCGTGGGAGGAATGAGGGAAGGTTGAAGATGAGGATGTTTATTTACAATTCAGAATATCTCCAAAGTTTGTGTACCACAAGGTAAAAACAAGGGAGCCCGAAGTAATCCAGTTTGAGCCATCAGTGGGGCTAAATCTGGAAATCCTCTTTCAGGCAATCCTATTGCTGGTGGAAAGAAAACAGGTGTTTTTTTTTGTTTTTGTTTTTTTTTTCCTCACATTCACAGCAGCCAGAGTTTTCCTAAATAAGGTGAAGCTTCAGGTGGATCCCCTAATTAATTCACTTGTGTAACTGCATTAAATAATAGGATGCAGGTGCATTTGCATGCCTGGCTCAACCTCTGTGCCCAAAAAGAGTGCTGCCTCCTTCTATCATGGAACAGGAAGCCTTCAACGTCCAGAAATGCAGCTTCAGCCTTGTTGACCACTTCTGAGTGGTCAGCGGAAGGTAAGCATGGAAAGCCTAGCAGTAAGTTTAAAGTGTCTACAGACTCTTTAGAAAACTCTTCAGTGCCAAAAAAAAAGGGAAAAAAAAGAAAAACTCGAGTGAAAAGAAAAAAAAAAAATCACTGAGTTGGCCATTTGAATGGCAGACACAAGAGAGAGGGAGAGGAGAAATTTCTTGCTTCTCTCTTCCCAATACCCATCACCACAGCAGCCTTGAGTCTATCTGGGACATGGCTCCTCAGCCTGATAGCCCTGCTGTTGATTAGGAGGATCACAGATACCACCACAGGGGTATCTGATTTGTGTGTGGATGCTAAGCGTCATGAGGCACCACTGACCAGAGGAGCTTAGTGCAGCCCCACACTGCCTGCCACTGAGAGGGAGTTCTACCTCCAGTTAATGAACTTCACCAGCTGCACTCAAAGGCAAATCTGCATCTGAGGCACGTGGCCATAGGCAGCCCCATTGCAAAGCAGCTGCTCTCCTGCTGCACCTGGTGCTACTCTGAAGAGATCTATACCCATAAAACTTTCTAAGTGTTGTTTCTTTGCAATGCAAAGCGAAGGGGTTTTTTTCACTTTTTTTTCCCCCTAGAGGTGCTTTCGCCTTGTGACTGTAATATAAAAATAAACTGTGTTTCTCCCTAACAGTTTCAGCTGTACTTTGGGTCACCAGGGCTGTGGTTGGGACAGTCCCTGCTGAAATGTCACAGTTTAATGCAGGAAGGCACACGCTTCTGCCACCTGCTTAATCAAGAGAAGTTGCAGAGTTGCTTTCACCCTTTTAGTTATTACCCTTACAGCAGACTGTTAAAAAAAAGGGCATCCTAGTACTCGAGGTGAGATTACTGGAGGCTGCATAGGCTCCTGTGGCAGCCCCTGCAGAGCCTTGCTGCTCAGGTGCGTGGCCAGGCCATGGCTGCCTAAGAGCAGCTTTGGGAACTGCTGAACATCATCAGTTTGGGCAGCTGGAGCAGGGAAGGCAGATGGCACCGTTCTCTACACCAGCTAACTTACACGGGGTGAAAAAGGAGGGCAGGCTAGGCTGCCTTGTAGAGTCCTCAGCTGCAGCCATTTCCTGAGGATCACGCAGCCCTTGTGGGGTGGTCAGGACTACAAGTAACACAGAAATTCTTTTCAGTTGATTCAGTTATCCTTCACTCAGGCACCCTCCTGCCTTAAGACCTATCGGGCTAGGAGGGCTAAGTCTCCTAAGTAACAAGTGATAGGACGAGGAAATGGCCTCAAGTTGTGCCAGGGGAAGGTTTAGATTGGAGATTAGAAAAAAAAAAACCTTTTTCCCTGAGTCGGTTGTTAAACGCTGGAACAGGCTGCCCAGGGAGGTGGTGGAGTCACCCTCCCTGGAGATATGTAAGAAAGGTGTAGCTGAGGTGCTGAGGGATGTGTTTTAGGGATGGGCTCACGCAGTGTTTGGTTAGTGCTTGGACTTGGACATCTCTCTGCGGCGCGGGGGGCCGCGCTTCCTCGGGCACGGAGCACCCTCTGCCGGGGAAAGCACGCCTGGCATGGCATGGCCAGACCAGGCTACGCACGCTCCGGGCACAACGCTGGGCTCCGCAGAGACCTCCTAGAGGAAGCTTTCCACCTCTCGGGGCTGCCTCGCTGGCAGTGAATAACCCGCGGCTCTGTGATAGCCATGGGGCTGGGCAGCAGCAGCTCCCACTCCCCAGGCTGCTGCAGTCCCCCCCACTTTGCTTTCCACGGTTGTCACGCTCCCTGGCCAGGCTGCAGCTCCTTGGAGCAGCATGTGTGCCTTCCTGCATGCCTGTGCACCCCTTTTGCATCGTGCTGCCTCTGCTCTGCCCGGGATTTCCAGCTGCTCTCATGAAACGAGCAGTAGTCACAAATTTTAAGCAGCCCCCAGCAAAAAGGGCACAGGTAGAAGTCCACTGCTTCCAGTTAGTCATGGTTAATCAGAACCCTGGTTAGTCATGGACCTGCCACATGACACTAGATGTGCTCTATCAAATCACCTCTGCTGCCCCAGCTCCAGCCTTAAAAGAGCCGCCAGGACCCATGGCCTGGCACTCACTGTACAGCCTGGGGCATATGCTCCCCTAAGCAGTGCTTCGAGAGCAGGGTGCATCAGTGGACCTGAGACATCTCATCCCATGTAACTGGCTCTGCACAGGGCTGTGTGTGCAGTGCTTGTTCCTCACAGGGACCATAGTCACCTGGTGTGGCAGAATGTTGAGAGTGGTACAGATGTTGAACAAAAAGCTCAGCTTTTTGCTTCAAATGCTCACATTGTAAACACAGGGCAGGAGGCACCTTTTGAGCCTCAGGCGATTTCCCTCCCCAAACAGTACTTTAACCCAGCTCTGGGTGTGTTTCTTCTTAAACAAACACAGGAAGTTCCCAAACACCCTCCCTCCAGGTCCCCACCTGCTCCCTGGCACAGTATTCCACTCCCAGCGCCACGGCAGCACCCGAGAAATGCGTTTCCTTCCCCGCTTCATCATCTCAGCTGCCCTGAGCGTTGCCACCTTCTTGAGTTGGAGGATGCTTCTCCAGAGCCTCACTGCTGGCCAAGGAGGTAACACCTGGGCACTGTAGCAGTTCTGCATGGCTGGCAGCAGCATTTCTTTACTGTGGGGGAATTGTCCTGGAGCTTTTTTTTGAAGGTTCATGGTGGGAAAATGCCTATAGCACAGAAAATACTGTTTGTACAGCCCCAGGGGCAGGATAACCTGCAGAGAGAGCTGTGGAACACTGAAGTTTTATGTCCTTCAGGAGGTGGTTTGACTTGATGATCCTAAAGGTCTTTTCCAACCAAAATGATTCTATGATTGTTCTCAGGGTGTGGTGAGGAATCCAGGCATCAGACTGCTGAAGGTAACTCCCAGAATTTTTGCTGGGAAGGGTGACACACTGTTGGGGAGGCAGGAGGGAGCAGAAGCATAATTAATGCTTCTCTTCACTAAAAAAATGCATCCCTCCTCTCCAGTCCCAGTCAGTCCAGGGCAAAGTGATCTCTAGATTTTGCAGATACCATCACTCTGGCACTGGGTGAGATACAGAGCAGCCCAGGGTAGCTTCAGGCACTTTCTTCCTGCACTCCCAGTGTCCTTTTCCTAGTTTTAACTGTGCTTCTCTTTCCTGTGCAACAACCTCCCCGAGTTAATGGGAAACACTTAACTTCTTGGGGACCCGGGAGAAACCATCAAACTGTGTGCCCAGGGCTTCTAAATGCCTCCACTGAGCAGCTGAGGCAGACGTGCTGCTGCTAGAAAAAAAAATAAAGTAGCTAGGCAGGCATTCATCCTCTACATTCAAACCCACTAAGGCCACTGCAAAAACAAGCAGCTAAAGAGTAAAAAGCAAAGCTGAAATCTGATCAACTAATCTGGCTGGCATAGAACCTTTTTATGTGCTTTTGCCTTTTATATTTGCTTTGTTGTCTTCTCGCTTCTGTTTGCTTTTTGCTTTTTATTTGCTTTTGCCTTTTTATCTACAGGGAGAAAAATTTACATATGGAAGTGATGCAAGAGTTATGTCACTTGGATCCCAGAATCGCCCCAAGCCATTAAGAATAATCTCTTGCTCTTGCATATATTTGATAGATGATGTTAACCAGTTAACAGATCTGAAAAGGTTTGCAGGGAGTCACGTATTTGTAGCTACAAACCAATTTACTACTACTCAGAATATTCCCAACTCTCATGGGTAAACTCACCTGGGTTAAGCTCAGTGAAAAGTGAAGAGTTAAAAGGAAAAATTCTATATATTAGGTGAAGAACGGGATCCATAAGCACAAAGCTATGATCCCATCAGTGCTCAAACATGGCAGTTTGAGGGAAGCGGGGTCTGCATGGCCATGATCTCACATGTTCAAGGGGACAGAAACCCATTTCCTGGCAAAACTGAGCTCTTTGCCAGGCAGGTCTGGTCTCCCCTCCCCTGCACATCTTCTTTGTTCATGCTGTATCTTTTCTAAACTGGAATAACCAGAAAAGAGCCTGCCCCAGCATCCTACACGGGGATGCTGGCTTGGAGCAGAGGTCCACTATTGGCTTTCCTCACCCCCATCTTCAAATGCTGTTTCCCAGGTGACCTGGCCTCCAAGGTGGAGGAAGGCTTCTCTTTGACATTGGACACCTTCCTTCATGCTCAGCAGCTCAGAAAGAAGAGATTGAGAGCTTTCTGCAGCAAATCAGGCAAAGTCACCAAGCTGCCAGGGAGTCGGGAGGAGAGAGCCCATCTGCTCTCAAGTTTGCGGGTTAGCACCAAGCTGGACCTCCTTTACTGTGAAGTACCATTGACAGGGATGGAGGAATGGCAGCAGCTTTTGGAGAAGCTAGAGGAGAAGGAAAACATGACATACCCAGTGCCGCTTCCCTACCCTCAGCAGCACGCTGCGGAGACGCAGCTGAGCAAGTTCAACTTGACAGAGATAGAGGCCATGTTAGGGTCTTACACCAAGGTGCTATTTGTCAGAGACCCTTTCCAGAGGCTGATCTCCACGTTTATGCAAGGCCTAGGCAGCAGCACTTCCTTCAGCAGCTTTGTTCAGGACGTTCTAGACAGCGGCCAGCACAACGCCAGCGTGGCTTGGAAACCGCTCGTTAGCCTCTGCCGGCCCTGTCTCGTCCAGTACGACTACGTGGTGATGTTTGGCTTCCTCAGGCAGGAGCTGGGTCATCTGCTGCGGCGGGCCGGGCTGTCCGCAGACAGCCTCCTCCCCGAGTTCCCTGACACACAAGTGCGTTGGACCTACAGCTGGTTATCAGAGCAGATGTTCAGCGAGCTGTCTGTCCAACAGAAGCAGCGGCTGACTCGTTTCTATCACCGAGACCTTGCCGCTTTCCCATTTTCTAGCAGTTTCCTGTCTGGCCTCCTCAGCACCACAGAGACCGGTAGAAGTGCCCCAGCTGGAGAGACTGTTTCAGAGAATACTAATCCAACTGCAACTGCTTGAGATATCAAGCTGGGTCATAGCCAGACATTGGCTCCACAGCTGCATCTTGCACACTTGTCCATGTCACAGCTCCAAAAGGCATGTCAGAGAGCTGACAGAGACTACTGCCAGGGACAGAGGGTCTCGAGGCTCTTCTTGCAGCTGAACTGTGTTTAAATACAGCAAGAGCAGGCACTAGGAAAACGTGTGGCATCGGGACTTGGAAAACCGCATGAGCAGAACTGTGATGGGATCAACGGCTCGCAGCAAACCTGGCGTTTTGGGGAACTGTGGGTTGGACCTGCTGCAAACCACAGCAGAATCTGCACATGCTCTGCCTGCACTGCCGTTTCATACTCAGGTTGCCTAACCTCTTGGCCCAAAAGGGAACCAGCTTCTTCATGACAAATCTCCCCACACAAGGATACAAGAAGTGCGCCCAAAGGAGCACATCACCAGGAGTCTCTCTACTCCTGGGGAACCACTGGGCACGTTCCAAATCCTTCCATGCTCAGAGGAGGCCAGGCCCAGCTCAGCCCAGCCCTGCCCATCATTTGGTCTTTTCTGTTTTGTGTGAACTGTTCCTGTTTTACAGCCTCATGTCTCCTGCCATGTTTAGGCTCAAAAGGGCCCTGGGGATGTGACATGACGCTTGCTCCATTTGCAAGTTTTGAGTGAGGTTCCTCCCTTTACAGGACTGACTCAAATAGGCCGAGCCTGGTGTTCAGCTCTATTCACTAGCAATGAGAAAATGAGGATGAGGTACCAGCCACACCATGCCATGCAGCCAGACAGTCTTCTGCCTTGTCTCAGCAGCTGGTGGGGCCCAGTGGAAGTGGCTAGAAGTGTGCATCACTGTGCTGCTGTGGAAAAACATGATGTGGCTACTGCAAGCTCCTCCTGGAAGAGACGTGCTAGGAATGACTTTGCTTTATTTTGAATTTGGCTGCCAGCATGGCCACGCAGAGGCCCAGCCTCTCCAGCTGGCTCTAGCCAGGTAGCCCAGAACAGCCACCCTCCCAGCCTTGGCCACTTGATCTGACCTGCCTGTCAGCCCCTGGGAAAACTCCATCCTTGCCGTACACCAAGGATTAGCTGAAGTTATCCAGCTTTTTAATCACAGCAGAGTTTTACTGTAGCATACTAGCTTCCAGAATATTTTTTAGCTTTATTTTGCAGTGTTGTGACATTCAGAGAGAATTCTGCATACATTCATGTGAGAAAGACACTGATTTGAGAATGCTCATTAAAGAATGAGAGTGGAAGCTGTTGATCGGAACTGACCTAAAATATTTACCAAAAACTTGGCCTCCCTCTCTCAGATGGACATGGGATTAATAGCATTAACACATCAGATCAGATGCCCTCCCTTCACCCTCCCACAAACAATCCAGCTACAGCAGTTATTACCTAAGGGCCGTTATTGTGTGTAATACTGTCCAATCTAGCAAGATGGCGCAGTTCCTCTTCTGAGGATACAGTTCTGGAAGGAGAGAAGCAGCACATTTCCAATTCTAGGTAACATTAGAGTCATGTGTCATTGATGGCTGTATTCTGCTGAAAAGTACTAGTGAAGGAACGATTTTCTCTCTGTAAGCAGCCTTCCCTCCAGCGATGGCAAGCTGGAATCCCACGGCGTGGGCTCTGACACAGCGCCTAGCAGGGGACAAGAGAGCCGTTCTCTGACAGCTCTGTCATGCAGACCATGTTTTAAGGTCAGACTAGCCTATAGCAGTATCATTTCTTCTTCCCAGGCCTCCACGTCGGGTCCCAGTCCTTCCCAAGGTGCCTGATGCTTAGTTACATGGGAAAGCAATGTATGAAATGTTAAGACACTGAGCATTGAAATGAAAATCTCAGCTCCATGTCCCTGAAGGTTCCCATCTCACCTGCATCCCAGACAGGTAGTAGAATGATCTCTCTTGTAAATCCCTATTAGTCTCCAAGCTTCCCTTTTCCTACACGCTGAAAACCAGTTTCTGTAATTACCTTGCAACTCTGATTTTATACCATTGCCTGCCCTCTCCACCCAGGTGTTTGATATCATTTACATTCAATTCCAGTGCACCCCAAAAGGAAGGTGTTTCCTCCTTCCATCAGCTAGTGGCTGTAATAAGAGGATCCTGAGTTGAGGTGGGCTTAAGGGCAAGGAGTGAGGCCTGAGCAACAGTAGCTCACTGGTGGTGCAGCAACAATGGACTCCACGGGCTACAGTTTGCACTGAACTACCCTGCTCTGACCATTGCATGTACTCTTAACTCGGCAAATATGCTTCAAATTAATGCACTTGATACATGTAACTTACTTAAACAATTTCACCTCACCAGGCAGTCCCTGTGGCTAGGTGAAACACTGCAAACCCATCCTGAAATGATGAGAAAGGTGCTCCCAGACCCCCAGGGGATAAAGAGTGTTTACTCCTCCTGCTAGTGACCTCTGGTCCCATCCCAGAGCCCTCACAGGGAGCAGGTACTCTCCCAAAATGCTGGTGGCTTTCCTCTGGCCTTGACACTGGAAGCTCCTTCATTCTTTGCCTGTAGCCCCTCATCTGCTGCACTGACACACATGATGTGCCTGGTCTGAATGAGCACGTCCAGCAATCCTATGAAGCAGATACTGTAGGAACAGTACCAATACCAATCTGCCTGATGGACTTCATATTTTGCATCCCTTCCTGAACAGCCAAGGTAGCTGCTCCTGCACACAAATGATCATATTTTCTTCCCTAAGAGTTTTTTTTTTTTACATATTGCCAGCTTCCAGGAGAAAACATACATGTGTTCTTGTCCAGTACTTCAGAGCTTAAGAAACACTGATATCATATTTCAATTAATAAAACAATTAGATAGCAAGCCCAGCAGGCACAAAATACTTCCTGTGACTCACAAGTGCAAATGGCCCTCTTCTAGGGGGTAGAACCATAATGTTTTAAGCTGAGAAATAAATCTACACATTTCTAAGCTGTATGCCCTGGAGTGCTTAACCAAAAATATTTCAAACTGTGCATACGTGGTGAAAGTATAAGATGGAGGCAAATTTTAAGCAGGTTGTACGTGAGCAAAATTGTATATAAGGCAATGGTGTTATATCCTCTTGCACCATATTTTTTTATGGCCCTAGGAGTGCAAAAATAGAAAAAGGACATTTTCATAAAACTATGGGCCAGAGAAATGGATAAAAGTTTGCACATGGTGAGCAAATACAGTACACAGCTGACATCATCTAGAGATAACATGATGCTATAATGTTAACCTGTCAGTGACAAAAGGGATGACGCTCAGTGTTAAATTCAATGTGAAAAATGCATTCAACCCAGAAGGCATGAGGTCAGCACATAGCACATTTTTCAGACAAGCAGTCCTTGTAGCAAAACATACTTACTCTCTTAAATTCAACAAAGCTATGAGTTGTCTTGAAAAGAGGGCTAAGACCATTGCAATGACAGTAAGGCATTGGCCCTAGAGGGCACCCAGAGCCAACTAATCCTCAACTGTATTCTTCTTCTTCCTATACCTTGCCTAGGCTGGTATAAAATTGCCCTGGGAACAACAAAGAGTAACTTTCTGTTACTCCAAGGTCTCTGATGTCCTTTTCTGTTTAAAAGATGGGAGATGATGCAGAGGTGTGAAGCAGGAAAAGGCTGTGTCAAACAAAGCAGTATCTGGCTGCAAGTCCTCTAAATATCCCTAGTGTTTATCTTTAATCAGATAAGACAAAGTAGTACATTAACTAAGAATTCATTAAAGCCCCAGTACAAAGCAATTATCATTTAGCTTAGAAAAAGCTGTTGGTCACATCTTAGGATTTTCCTCTGAACTGCTTTTGTTACGTAGGAAAGGCCATCTGTGTTGGGTAACATTTAAACTGTTCCTCATCTTCCTCCAGTGCATATCTGGCTCTGTGTGCAGAGGGGACACGATGGGGTCCAGCCCTCAGTGCCTCTTATGCCTTCCCCCATCTCAGCTAAAGGACTATTTGTCTGGGTTCAATGCATTGAAGTCCTTCTTGGCATAACATCACAAGGTGATCCATCTTTTCCCTATAGTAGAAAAAAAGGAAAGAGCCACCTTGTTGTTTCACATTGGCTGTAATAAGCATGTCTCCCATCCTGGCAGAAATCAAAAATTAAACCTGTAACATTTTTTTTTTTTTAATAATTACACCTGGATAACATCACCTTCCACTTACTCTTCATCAGAATTTACATCACAGATACAATCTGGCAGCAATTCACTCTCCTAGAGAACAATGATTGGACAATTAAATGTGAAAGCTCTGTGAATCAGTGGATGAGCCACATGAACACAGTTGTGGTTTTTTTCCTTTATAGTCCTGCCTTGTGGTCCCTCCGATGTAAGCTCAGTTTCACGAGGAGAGTTTGCTCCTCAAACTTCACTTTTACACACGCACACACCATGGCTTAAAGGTCCCTGGCTCAGCAGAAGGGCACTGCAAAGAGAAAAAAAACCAGAACAAAATAAAACCAAGAGTTAGCAACAGATGAGAGTCATAGCCTGGGTTTCGCGTGCCTCATCGTGCACCCTTTGAGGTGGGTGACTTTGAACCACTGAAGGTCTGAGCTTGTATCCCAGTCTTTCAAAATGCAGAGACATGTCTCATGGCACTTCTGTTAAGAGGCCGTGCCTGGCTCTAGCCAAAGGCCTGACAGGCAACAGTTTGTGCCCATTCTCAGAACTGTTTCTTCTCCCCAGACAGGGATGCAGGCGTTAGATGAGAAGGACTAAGATATCTAGGTTTTGCTTTTAACCACAGTGGGGCTCAAGCTGACAAAAACTGGGGAATGCCCATATGGACAGATAGTTTGTGTCTTCTGAGTCACACAGGAATCAGCAGGACTCTGTGCAGGGCCCCACTCCTATGGAACCCTGCACAACTGTCACAGAGGTGGAGCCCATGAAGGGACAGTGGCAGGGTTAACTCCTGCACTCCCTTCAGATCAGGCCCACAGCCTCTAAAAAGACTCCTGTGGTTATATCATTCAGGAGAAGTGAGCATTTTCATTGGCACTTTCTTCTCTCTCCCTCCCTAAAGAACACCACTAAATCACAGAGTGGACCTCCAAGATATGTTAGTGGTGGTGATTCCCTAAGAGATGACAGTCAGAAGCATCAGGACAAATTGGTGCCTTGGTTCTACAGACAGCACTTGGAGAATGAAGGGATGAACTACAACTCCAGTGATACTGCGTGTCAGCCCTTCCTGCAGTGGAGGCCCTAGCAATGCAAGTCTGTGGATTTGTCTCTGATTTAGTGGCACCTTAAATGAAGGATAATACCCATGAAATAAAACTCATCTTCTTAAGCAGGGCCACAGCCTCCCCATCCTGTCTTAGTCCCAGACTAGCCACTGTGACCAGCACACAGACTCTATGGAGGGGAAGCTGCCTAGAGAGCAGACTACAAAACCAAAAAACTATTACCATTTTGGTGAAGATGTCCACACAAGCGTTGCGGATCCTCTCTGGGGTGGCAGGGCTGTCCAACCTAAATGGTTCAGTCACACCAGAATCCTTCCGTGCTGAGTAGATGGCATCTTTAATGGCATAAAACACTGAAGCTGACAGGAACAGAGGTGGTTCTCCCACAGCCTAGATGGAGCACAAACCAAGAGTGAGGCTGCAGCCCAAAACAGTCCTCATCCTCGAAAGACTGATGAGGCTAACAGAAAAATGAGCAAGCGCTGCATGACAATCAGGAATTGTTTGCATTCCACATTCCTTCTTTACACCTTCTCAGTCTCTCAAATGTGATCAGGAAGGAAAGATCAAGTCAAACCAGTCCTTTGCCTTCCAGATGGGAACCTCACTTACGAGATATGATGAGTGAGGAAACACAAAGCTAAAACAGCCTCTGGTCTCCCAGGTGTGATCAGTGAGGAAAGACTGAGCTAAAACAACCCCCAGTCCATTTAAAGAAGAAACAGTAGGAAAACTCAAGATTTCTGACATAGCAAGGCTGTTATGAATGAAAAAAAAATGGATTAACTCATTGAGCAGAGAGCACGATGCTTCAGCACTGGAGCTCCTTACAAACTAGCATAAATGCCTCCTTCAGAGATTACACAAGAGGTCTCTGCCAGATCCTTTTTTCTTAATTCTGTCATTAGCACTAATCACTCAAAAAGTTCTCCTCATTGATGAAAATGTTCCTGTGGATGAAGGGAAGATGGGAAACTGTAAGAAGGCAGGCCAGGCAAATACAGATGCTGGATGACCTCTCTAAATGCTCTGTTGAACCGTAAGTAAAGCAAATTAATTGATGCTGCACATCCAGTTCTGCTCTATGCAGCTCTCACTAACTGCAGAAAACAGCACCGACTGCAGTAGAAACAGCTGAAGGACACGTAAGGGTGGCATGAGCACTGTGAAACAGCAAAGAAAGCAAACATAAAAACTCAGACACAAGGCCTTGGTATATCAGATCTGGGGAAATGACACTGCTTGAAATGTTATCCGCAGTGATGGCTCTGGTGCCAGGGAAGGGCAAGCAGGTAGCTGACATGCAGGTAGGGCTGGTAGCCTCTGTTACAGCAGAGCCAGCACAGCAAAGATGTCTCAGCTCTATCTAATGTACAGTCAGGGGGGCAACGTGCAGGTCATTTTAGTTCTTCCTAACTATAAAGGACAGGATACATGTTTCTGGTAAGGAGCACGGAAACATCTTGACCCCAAAATAAAGCCAGCATAAAAAGATGAATTATTTAGACACGTGCATCATTACTTTATCATACTCGGCTTCACACAATTTCAGGGTGGCAGGAGGCCTGCAGACCTCCTTGGTATACCTTGGATGAATAAACCGCCTTGCTGTTTGGACAGTCACGGAGAAGAGACACGTAGAATTCTGTTGGGATGTCTCCAAATGCTGGGATTTTGTACATCCCAGGCCCTCGAGTGTACAAGTTCCCTTCAGGAGAATAGCGCAGTTCCTCCATGGTGAAGAGTCCCAGACCTTGGACAAATGCCCCTTCTATCTACAAACACATCCAAACAAGGTTACATTCTTTTTGTTGATGTTCTGCCTTGCACAAGCACAAACAGTGATGATTTTCACCAGAGTTTTCAGACCTCTCCTCCTGACCAATTTCCCCACTTTCCATCTCTTAGCCCTTGCCCCTTGTGCTGAGTACAGCTTGGCACCTTTGCACAATATCTGTGTTCCCAAATAGATGTGGCTGCATTTCCCTGGCAGGTGAGGCAATTTACAAACACGGGCAAGCACATGCTATAGACACAGCACAGGAATTTTCTGATGAAACAAGGAAACAAAAAAAGAGAAAAGAGATAAAATCAATGCCGAAATATTGATTCCTTCACAGGCAGATTAACACTGAATGAGTTGTATTTGCTGGTAATTCGAAGGACAAGAAGAATAAAAGGTTTATTACCCTTATTTGCTGAAGGGTGTCACTGTGATTATCGCTGCACAAAATATGGAAGTAAGCTTGTCCCTGGCCAAGGAATTTGCCTAAGTGACTGGTCCAACTTCCTACTGAGATCCCTACACAGCAGTAGCTGCAGGACAGGATCTACTACCCTGAAGCCTTATTCACAGAATTTTCACTGAATTATATGTGACTTGATATTGACAGATAGGAGTATAAAAATCAGATGTGGGATATAGTCTCACATGCTGTGTTGTAGTAAATGAGCCTGGAATGACTTTATTCCATTGCATTAGTATTATATGTATTCATTCCTTAGGTAAGGCAGATGCTAAAAAGCATCAGTGTGGTGGTAACTGGAGAATATTCTGTAGTCTTGATATCCAAGGCAAAAAAACCCCACCAAACAACAGGATATTTTCCAATACGATTCTGTTCCTATTGCATAGTTCAGTGTAGGTCAAACTGGTTTTCATAGCTAGCCTAATATGCCTCACTGGATATCTGGATACCCAAGCTTAAAATGCACAACCTGGAAAGAGATAATGGCTCACCTAGAAAAGCCTAAGAGTAGTGTGATGGCTTTAACATAGTGGAAATAACAGCACTATTTCACTTACCTGTCCTATATCTATGGCTGGGTTCAGACTGGTACCAACATCCATAACAATGTCTGTGCGAATGTTCTAAAAGGTAGAAACAAAACATAAATCATCAGAGGACACTGAAAACGGTACACCCTGGCCTTGTATGAGGAACAGTAACATATCTAACCACTTCCCACGCTCAGTCAGTCAGCTCTTTTTACTGACTTCTAATGTGACTTCATCTCCAAGGTAAATCAAAGGTTCCCAAAGGAACTCCAGAGATTCAATTGACCCAATAGTCCAGTAGCTCAATAGTTCCAAGCTACCAGTGTCAATGCTCTGTACCTGACCATAACCATCTAGGTCAGATTCTGATTAGCGTTTTTTTACTTTTTTTCTTTCTTTGTAAAAGTCTTCAGTGCTATGTTTAATAATTAACTCGATTCCAGTATATTTATGTTCTTTTGTGCTAACACAGTGCTGCTATCTCTTACTTAAGCAAATGCAATAACTTTTGCAATCGATCATTAAGCCTCCTAATATCCCCACGAGGTAGATAGTTATCGTTTCAGTATACTTTACAGATTGTTGAACTGTGGAACAGAGGAGTTAAGAAATTTACTGAAGGTCACTCTAAACCAATGACAGAGAGAGGAATAAGCTGACACCCAGTATTTGTTCTAACTCCCTGTGAATGTTTCCTTTGCCTAAACACAGAAAGGTATTTCACTGCTGACCTCCTCACCTTGTGGTCACCTGTCAGGCAATCTATCTCAACCTCGGAGCAAGCAACACCATAACTGAAGTAGCAGAATGGTTTCCCTTCATTCTTTTCAAAGTCATAGCCAAGGTCAGGAATTCTTGACACAAGAGAAAACAAGAACACATTTCATTCCATGAACAGTCAAAATGAATACAAAAACACTGCAACTTATCAAAATCCTTATTCACTTTTTGCTCCATCCCTTCTGTCAACCGCATGCAGAAAAGTGTAAACAGCTATAAATAGAAAATTGCTTAAGCTGCTCTGTATTCCAAAACCTGCCTGAAACTATCAAGCCAAATCTTTATTTTCCCATGAATCTCAGAGCTTCTGATGATTATTATGAACTCATTGTCACCAATACAGCATAAAATATTTTGCTTTTAGAGTGCAGCTGAACGTTTCTTAGAGGTCATTACATTTCAGAGCCTAATCAAGTTGAACCAGAAATTGGATTAAGCCAAGAACTGATTCTAAGCACAGTTTGTGGCAAACTCTGTACCTGGCTACTTAAACAGTGCATCTGAAAACTCATTTATTAAAATACTGACAGTCGCTTGGTTAAGAGAAAAACACATTTCAGAGATGGAACAGAAATAAGCTCATGTTGTATTTTAGTCCTAAATAGGCTCTGCTCA
This sequence comes from Urocolius indicus, assembly GCA_013401255.1. Taxonomy (NCBI): domain Eukaryota; kingdom Metazoa; phylum Chordata; class Aves; order Coliiformes; family Coliidae; genus Urocolius; species Urocolius indicus. Next base: position 497,834 of record WBNH01000737.1, read on the forward strand.
ATGCTGTGTTTAGTTTTCTCATGTCAACTCCTCTGCCTCAAAGGTGATGGATCTCTGTTTTCCTCCAGCAGTCAAGCTGACTAAGAAAAGTACTTCATTTCAGAACTGCACAGGAACCAGAAAGAGTTTAAAGTGGGAGAATGAAGTTGAAAACACTGATATCTGCTCGTGCATATCACAACAGACAGGATACCACTGCAGCCAACTGCTGTCAGTAGCTTTGTCCTCAAGGACAACCCCTAGCCCCTTTTGCCCTGCATGACGGGTCTAGTGTAACACTAAGTCACGAGGCTGACAAAGAGCAGAGCCCCAGGCAAAGCTCTGATTTCATTTATGCTTTCTCAGACCTAGGTCGGCTAGAGTGAAGTTTAATCTGGTTCAGATTCAAATCTGAACTTGGCCCCAAGGGCTGCACTCCATCAGGAACCAATTTTTCCCAGCTAGGAAAGTGTTAACCTCACCTTAACACTTGTCTGTAGAAAAGGGAACACAGCCCTAAGTTAGAGTAGTGGCAAGGGGACAGGGGCTGTAAATCCTCCCAGAATTTCCCTGGATACAACCCATACAATCAGGCAAGAGCTGTGTCTCTGCAGTGTGCATATTCACTCACCTATAAAACCCGGTGGCTGACAGGCTGACACAGTTCTCATAGGCAGTTTTAATCTGGTAAATTGAACAAGAGTTTGAAAACAGTAATTGTCCAACCAGTCCCTGCAAAATAGCTAACCCAAACACATTTTCAGGAGAGCATGAATAGAAGGTGTCCAGTGACAGACAGCTGTCATGCTACCCAGCACCAGCAGTGCCAAGGGAAACATCATGAGGCAGCTGCTTCTCCAAATAGCCCCATCAGCAGCTCCCAGAGGCAGAACTTGCCCACTGGAACAGGGATAAGACTTGCTCATGTTTGTTTGGCTCTCAGCTACAGGTTAGCCTTTCAGCCTCAGAGACAAAGGTTAAACTGCCAGTCATCCTGGGTTCAGCAAGGCATGGGGAAATCCTATCCTGACTTCCAAAGTCAAAGCTGTTCCAAAGAAGAGAAGAGCTTGGATCGGAAACTGCTTGAGAGTCTTACAGCACACCAATCTCTTACTGTTGAGGATACAGAGATATTGCAGCCCAGGAGCACTACAGGAGGTGGCTGGCAGCTCAACAAAAAGTCACAGAATCACTTCACTACAAATCCGATTTCTTCCTGTACAAGACTGTATCCTGACTAGGAAGATAAGTGTAACCACTCAAGACTTCCACTTGGTCAAGCTCATCATAGGCAAGCCCCAGGAAATGTCAGTATTAAAGCGATGATGTTTTGAGGATAACCTCTTGCAAGTTTTGGTTACTTCTCTTGACAGATTTGTGTTTCACTGTCTTTGCTAGCGAGATGCAGAAGGCCTGGAGGACATACCTGCATATAGGGTTTGCCAATTAAAACAATCTCTGACAATGCCCATTGGTGTTCCGACATCACAAAGAGCTTACCCAGGCTTCCCAGGATCCTTTGGGATTAGACTGTTTGATCGGCTCAAGTCTTTTTAAGATAGTCTGACACGCATTCTACAAAGAGAGAGAAAAGCAATATTTTAAGACTTGAAAAATCAGCTTATAATATTAAAAGCCCTATATAAGAGTTTCAAAGAACCTTCTCTTTGAATCGATATTGCCTTTAGGACTTTGGCATATCATAAAAAGGAACAAAGTTCACTAACAGATGTCTTGCTATACGGGAAGAAGTGTTGACTGAAAAGAATTTTAAAGCAGACTGTCTGTGCTGACAGCAGAAAGGAATCTCACATGTGGCACACAACTTTCCAGATCATAACACAAAATACCAGAAGTCCATCCATTTATACAGTAACTTTATCTGAACCAAGTCATAGCAAGACATCTTCTCATAGCCATCAAATTGATCCTATAATACTGAAAAAAAATCCCATTCTTGACAGAATTCAATCTACTCAGATAAGCTGTGCAGAGAATAAAAACAGCCTGATGATTTTTCAAGTTACACTTCCCTTTTTCTTTAAACCAGTACTAAAGTCCTCTTTGCAATGGAGAAGCCCAAATACCACCTTCCTCTAATATCTGCAGTACAATATACTTATTCGCGATAAGGCCAAACTAATTACTAATAAGATAGTTATTTAAATGTCTGCTTTGTTCTGTTCATTGTGAGTAATCACAAACATTTCATATAAGAACTACAAAAGGACTGCCAGGGGAGTTTCACTCAACCTGAAAATTGATCATTGATCACTGAACTCCACTGGCAGCTACTGCAGGTGACAAAGTTGTGAGACAGCCTTAGCCTGGAATTGCCTTTTGATGGTTATGTTTTTATTAAGCAATAGATAAGTATACATCAACTTCCATGTTCTGGAGTCTGAGCTTATAACCCACTAGTTTAAGTAACTGAGCTTCCGTACATGGACGGCCATTCCATTGATGTCTGCGCTGACAGATGCAGCTGTTGGGGAGGTGTTTGGGACAGTGTTTGTGCTCGTCTCACTGATGTAAATTTTGGAGGTGGGGATTCCCAGTGACCTGCTAGCAACCTGCAGAGAAAAAGGTAAACAATTGGTAAGAAACTCTTCTTATACATGAGCATTTTCATTCATTGCTTACACTGCTAGGATCCACGATGCAACCTCTACACTCTCCCATCCAAAGTTTCAGTTTTCTTGAAGACTCAGTTGATTTGGTGACTGAGAGCTAGCCAGAATATTGTTTTTACCCTTCACGGACTGAATGTGCGTGAGTACATACACATACATTTTTGCCACAATGACAGACATTCACTTCACTATAGTGACACCAAGTTCTTCCCTCAACAATTGTAAGAATCAGAAGATAAAGAGCCTTAACTGGATTTCCATGTCATTTCCCTGCCAAAGCAACATTGCTCCCTTAGGTACTTTTAATTATAAAGAGAGTAGCATATGTAGATAAATACGTTTGCATATGACTAATTTTTGTATAAAGTATACGTGAACTGTAGTTTTATGGGATGACAATCTTTGGAGAAGTTAGATTGTAAGCATAACTTTCACTATCTACATAATAAGAGTTAAGATGACGAGAAATCTTATTCTCATACTCAATTGTGATAACGCCCTGGAAATCTAGTACTGCTGCTGAAAAAAATAAGGGGAATTAGAAGGTATTGCCCTAGGTATGCACAATGAGGAAGTGTCAGGCTGTCCCAGGCAATACTATAAAGTGAGTGTAATTTTCCAGAAAAGGTCCAAACTTATTATTACCTGAATCATTTTGGTGTGAAGCCCTTGACCCATCTCAGTTCCCCCATGTGTAAGTAACACAGAGCCATCTGTATACACGTGGATCAGAGCTCCAGCCTATAAAAGGGAACATAACCCAAAAATCATCATAAATGAAGTAGGGAAGCACTTAGGAGATTTTAGTTATAAACTACAGAGAATTGTTTTGGAACTAGACCAATGTTGTCCTTCAGTGAAATTAAAGCCACTATTTCTCACTTGAGGTAAGTTTGGTTTAGTCTCACCACCTCAGTAGAAATTCCAATGGCATAACAAACCTCACTCAGTATTTTCTGCTCAGAAAACAGGAGAAGCAACTCAAACTTGCCCCTGTGAGAGAGAGAAGAGATGCACCCTTCACCTGAACTTGCTAATAGCGCTGACAGTCTATCAAAGCAGGTCAAACAGGAACAGTCTTTCAGCTATTGAGGAAGAGGGAATAATAACACAATACCATGGAAACACAGCTGCATTGTGCTGTTTTATGGACAATAGAAACTGGTAACTGTTGTGTTGCTCATTTTGGTCTGAGAAATGTGTGCTCTTTGTTAACTAATTTACTACTTCCCTGAAAAGCTCCAGTTTCATACAGAGGAGGCAGCATACATCTAACTTCTCTACTGGAAAGATAAATGACACTTACAGACCTGGTTCAGAAATGGGATAGTGAAACTGATGCCAAATTTGGTAGGAATGATGCACATGCCTCTCTTCTTCCAGCGATTCTGCCTGAAAGGAAAAAAAAAGGTACTAGTATACTCTCAAGGCTTTCATCGTGACTCAAGACTACGCCTCCCTCTGACAGCTCGGGTAGCAAAGCAGAGATGAAACACCTGAAATACCTGGGGTTAACCAGAATTTTTTAATGAAAGATTGGCTTTGTTTATGGATCCCAACAAGAAGAAATCCAAACTGAAGATGCTCCCCCAGGCTTTATAGCAGCACTTGTCTGTTAACTATTCATCTCTATGTACAAGCCAACCAAAAAAAGACTATAAAACAGTGAAAAGCCTATAACAAATTGCCAGTCCTAACTGGACTTTACAGACTCCCGCCCCTTTGCTATATTTCCTTTACAAAATTGTGTCATGCTAGGTCTGTCTCCTGCCTTATTTAAGCTACCAGCTCACTGACAGGGGTTTCTTCCCACAGTGAGCCTGAAGAAATTTCAAAAAGAGAAATTTTTAGAAGTCACTCTACAACTGTAAGGTCTGACTTCACACCACTCCAGTTGTGAAGGAGATAGTAGGCAATGAGTGCACCCAGTAACGAGACAGCTACAGAACACCTACTTGTTGAATTCTTCAATTTGTTTCTTCCTGGCATGATAGCTGGAGCTTGACAAACATTCATCCCAGCATCTTCGTAGAGTAAATCCCTCCAGCTTTTGGTTAAAATGAGTCAAGTCGCCTTCATGATAAAGATTGAGCTTCCTTACCTAACAAAAGAAACACATAAAGGACATGACAAGTTTAATGCTTCAGACTAGATCTTTCTAATGGATGACAACAAAAACATGTCGGTTCCTATTTTTTAATCCTGTTCTCACTTTACAGAACAGTAGAATTAATGGACATGTATCTGTTTATTGGAAAACGGGGACTAAGGCATTAAGGCTGGGAATTTTCAAGAGAGACTGGGACTCAAGCCCATTGTTAGTAAGACTAATGTACCTAATGACTTTAGACTTTGTAAAAAAAACTTCTGTCCTTAAATCAGGTGTTACACATTTGAGGCTACTGAGGATATTTAATACAGTAGAAGAGAATGTTTGAGATCCTGCTAAGGGCTTAGCAAAAATGAAGCAAAAGTTCTTATGCTGAATAATTTCCTGCGGCTGTGGACAGTTCTCAGAGTTTGTTCAAAAGCAACACCATCCTGAAATGTGTCAATGGATTTATACCTCCTCAGGTGGCAGGCCACACTTCCGAGCAATGTCACTCATCCAGCACTCAGCAATCATCATTCCTTGGGGCCCTCCAAAGCCACGGAAGGCTGTGTTGGAAGGCAAGTTGGTCTTGCAAATGGTACCCACGCTGCTGACATTGGGGATATTGTAGGCATTATCCAAATGTAACAGGGCTCTGTCCATAACCTGATGAAGAAAAGGAATAGGAGTGGATACATTTTACATGAATCACATGTCAGACTTCTCACTGGCTGCCAAAGCCAGTATGGAAAGCTCTGAAGCTAATTTACGACACCCAGCATCTCTTGCATCCTGAAGTTCTGTAGGAAACATAGCTGGATGAGCACTGAGGTGCAGCCAGTACTCACTCCTATTTGCAATGGGGTGTCAGTTGATATCCTCCTGAAGGACAAGACAATAAGCACACATCTTTCTTGACACTTAAGAACCTGTGACAGATTAAGCTTCAAAGATTTTTGTTGGCTTACAGCTCAGGCTGAGCCAAACTCCTATTAAATACTATTATCCACCTGAAAGAACCAGATTCTTCATCATAGTGAGTAATCTGTTACCGAAAGGGAGCTAGAATAAGGATGACTGACACTAGGCTATTGGATCGGTCACTTACATGACAGAAGGGGAGAGGTTTTTACACCTTAGCACAGAAATTCTTGGAGACAAGCACAGAACTCAGACCCATTCTTGTCCTTAGTGCTTGCAAACACAACATTAGCTTTAGCCAGTCCTTAACAAGCTTGTTGATTTAGGCGCTCTGCCCTGATGAGCCTATTGACTTGAATGTTTCTTATTCCAAGGAAATAGCTTTCCCCAAAGATGGGGAACTGTCAGTAATCTTGTTTTGAGCAACAAGTTTGCCATCACAGCCTTCTGTAATGCAAAGAAACATTCTTGACCCTTTTGCCTAATCCAAGTTATTACAGCATTAATAAGTATTACGTGGCACGTGCCAAGGCAGATCAGTTGGCTCAGACAGCAGTTGTAAAAGCTCCAAAAACCCATCAAGGTCTGTTTTCAGTCATGTCAGAGAGCAGGATGTGCAAGCAATACTGTAGACACCAACTCTCTGAAGGCAAAGGTTGCATGGGGAAATATCTTCCACTTTACTTACACCGTAAGAGAGATCTACAGAGTTGCCCCCGTTGGAGTAGTATGACACTTCCAGACTCTTGACTTTCCCATTCTTCATGAAACCAACCTGTCAAGAGAATTTCCTCAGTAATCAGTTTTCTACAAAACATTCTGCTTCATGTTTCCCTCCAAAAACTGAATAGACTTCACACAGGCAAAAGGCTGACCTTTGCTGCAGCATAGGACAAACACAGGCAGTAACTCAGGAAGCTTCCCAGTAAAGGGTCTGTGTATGCATCTTGATCTTGCCCCAGAGACTCTTCTAAAATAAGTGTTGGCTACTTGTTACCGCCACACCTTAACAGGTTTTTGCTTTGAAAAGTGGAAGTGGTTGGATAGGGATTGAAGAGGAAAGGAAGTTAACAATGCAAGCACATAGTATGATATGTGTACAGATGGGGAGCAGCTGAGAGCAAAGTGATTGGCAGCAGGGGTAAAGCCTTGGTTGAAAGGAAAAGGGAAATATTTATACTGAGGTCACAAGAAGGGTACCATCCAAGCCAAAAGAACTTCTGCAGGACGTCAACAGGAAAAACATTACAACCCAGCTGATCTGATCCATTTGCAGTAGGGCAGATCAGCAGTGAAATAACCAGAGTAGCAACTTTTTCACAGTTACTGATGTTTCAGGTGAAAACAACAAGACAACATGCATTCATCTCATATGTATGCATACCTTGTACCTCCCCAGGAAGGGATGTCTCCCACCACTTATCAGCATGTCCTCATCCCGATCCAGCATGCACCTTACTGGGCGGCCAATTCTGTTAAAGAATACATTTATCAGCCAAAGCCTGAAATGCACAACACAGTTCTTCTAAAGCAAGCTCTTCATTTTGGTAAGCATTTTTTTTTCCAGAGTGGCAATGAGGAGTTGGAGGTAAACAGCCTGGTTTATGTCTCCTTCTCTTAAGAAAATGGCATGACTGAGTTAACTCCCCCCAATAAAAAAAATTCTAAAAAATTTGAGAAGTTGGGACCTGAAGCTCTTGTATTAAAAAAGAAAAATAGTTTCTTATAGAGATAGACACTAATGACTGAGCAACCACTGTTTTCCAGACTACTTCTCAAGGCATCCTCTTTGCTTTGCATGAGAGAATGTCATATGAATTATATAATATTGCTGAGGTCTAGCTAGCTTTCAATTCGACCTTGTTTTCTATTTCCTTATTTATTATCCAAGGAGGAAAACAAGGAAGAGAGGAGGACTTAATCTTCATTTTCTAACAATTCTGACTTCCCAGTGCCTCTCATTAGGTTGTACAAACATCTAGGGAATGCCATAGATGATATTTCATAACCTCTGGGATAAAAAACAGTTGTTTGGCTGTCAGAGATAAAGGAAGGGACAAAAGTTATGTGTATTACTGATTAGATAAAGCAGGTGGTTTGCTCAGAACAGGAAAAATAAAGCTAGTTTAAGTACAGAAGATTCATTTTGGCTGTGTTATTCCAAAGATATTTTATCAAATTGCTGATGTGTTGCAAGATCCATCCAGCCTTGCCAGAAGGGTGGATCCTCACCTACAAGGACAGTCTTGGGAACAGCAGTGTTACAGGCAACGCACAAATACCACCTCACAGGCTATGTTCCCTCACAAACACAGAAACTTGCAAAGTTTAAGGTGAGCCCATATCAAAACTGCAATAACCAGAAGCACTTCTCCAATTGATGCTTCACAAATGGTTGCAGTTCAGGTTCATTCCCAGGGGTCTGAAAAGTGTGGATTTCTGTTCAGTGGCCTGCCATACTTCCTAGGGGAAAGTCCAAGAAGAGTTTGCAGAAAAGCAGAGAAAGAGCAGTGCAGGGCTGATGTAGTAGAGCTTTGAGTGATGAGGAGACTTTTATACCTCTCTTACACAAAAGCATGGCTAATGCTGGATTTTGAAAGGGTTTGGGGTGAAGGGGAGAGGCAGGTAATTTGAGATACAAGAGTTTTCAGAGAGCACCAAAGGAATAGCACAGTAAAGGAGTTCTCTCCCTTTCCTAGTAAAAGATGACATTCCTGCATAAGCTTAGGCCCTCAGAGCAGGTCTAATTCCTCCTGCCCATTAGACACTTCCTTTGGGAAATCCCAGGCTTGCTATAAGCTGTACAGTAACAAGACATGAAGAGTCTTGAAAGTGCTTTGGTGCGAATGGTACTTCAGAAGGAGGCAGGCTGGGATGGGTTGAAAGGAAAAAGGCCTGTCCCCCACATCCAGACTTACTTGAAGGCTGCAACAGCCACTGCAGTTGTCAAAATAGTATTCCTAGTCTCCTTTCCTCCAAATCCTCCTCCCATTCTTTTCACTCGAACCACAATCCGATTGGAAGGGACTCCCAATGCATTAGCAGCAAACTCCTACAGAAAAACAGAAGAGCAGAACGTGTACAGAGCTGAGCTGTTGCAACAGTGCAAATACTCTGTTATGTTGCAGGTCTTATTGGTCCTCCAATTGAAGTTGATGCAATTGTAACCGATAAGCTGAGTACTTCTCTGAGGTGGGAAGGCTCACAGTGATTCAGTGAACAGCACTAGATGCACGAAGAATCTGATGTGAGATAAGGTTATGAAGACATAGGTCTCCTTTAGCACAGGGCCTGATGTTCATACCACTCTGTTCATTCTCCTCACTCTATTATGAGCCCCTTGGATGGTCTTGTTGAGTCAATACACAGGCCAAAGACACCCCATAGTCCCAGTAGTATCTTACAAGATGGCAGAGTTGGTGTACGTAGTCAGTGTTTACATTACTTCTCTTTCTTACATGTCATACAACAGCCATGCCTACTGATCAGCTGGCAGTCTCTCCAGAAAAGGTTAAGCGTGTAATCCCTGATGACAAAGATGTGCTGTCAGCAAAAACATCTCTGTCACTGGGAAGCAGATTCAAGACACCAGTAGGATGGATATGGACTTTGCATCCCATACCCAACTCTAGGACTACGTGCTCTTTTTAGTCAAGACAACATACGGCCAAATGTAAAAAAAAAAACAAACCAAAACCTGAAAACATTTATCTAGTCTGAAACTGAGAAACAAATGCCTTTTAGGTAGCAGGAGACAGTACCTGAGTCTTTGTTAGGTTTTGGGTTGACACAAAGAGTTCCATCTCACCATCTTCCCCCTTTGGCACAGCCACAGTAGAGTGAGTTTCCAAATAGAAATGCTCCTGCCCACCAAGGTACATCTCTCCTAGAAAAATGGAAAGAAATGTCCCAAAGATAGGGTATCTGTGGTGTTATAAAGTGTGTCGCATCATGTGTTGCCTGCAAGCTATTGCCATTTTGACACATGTTAAGTGAAACCCCTTTGCACTGCCCAGCACTGGATGTCCCTAGCTCTAAAATTAGTGCTTCTTGGTCTGTTTAAAAAAAAACAAACAAAACTAAAAGAAAAACAGCCATCCTCCTCTCATCCATCTACAAAATCTTCAGTGCAACACAAGTGGCTGACATTTCAAAACTAAGGCTGTATACCATACCATTGACACAGCATCCCATTTCAGACTGCCCTGATAACACCAATGAGATGGAGGATAAAAATAAATCAAATACAGACTAGCTGAGCAGACCAAATGCAGACTTTGCAGCAGGGAAACAAGAACAGAAATCCAAAATGCCTTTAAAAGTTCTAACTGGGAATCAATTCCCTGTCGCTGCACGAGGTGCTCTCCCAGGACATCTTACCTGTCAGTGCTGAAGGTACAATTTCCAATCATGCTAAATACTATTAAATGGCAGAATCAACTGCCTTTCTCAGTCATGGCCCTGGTCTATTCAGCTACCATGAAAAATTATATTCAGAGCAGTTCTCAAAATCCTGTTCCTCCCTTCCTTTATTCAGTCCAGCAAAAAATTAAATATCTGCCTTCATTAAGTGAGAAATACACATTTGCATGAGACAATGCCTACTCTGATACGTAGCAGGGGCCTTTCTCTTGTCTCCTGGAAAGGATTCGTCTTGCCTTCACACAGTATCGCAGCCTTTTAAATAGCCTGTTCTTCTAGGACATTTCTGCCTTGTCTGACACAGTGTCTTCATTTTGCATAGTACAGTAGATTATAAGAAACAGTTAACAGCAGCTGATGACACTTTTGACGTGCCATGACCAATCACCAACTGCAGAGAGAAGACTCACCGAAATAGAACAAATAACAGACCTGGAAGAGGGTGTTTCAGTTAAATAACTCCTCACTTCTCCCATGAGGAGATAAGGGAGACATGCTTCTCTGTGATCTTTGGGAATAATCCCTTCACACCAGGCTTCATGTTTGTAACTGATTTAATTTCCCTCTCAGATCTGTAAGAGGGATATAACACCCTCTTATAAATGAATAGTTCTCCAAAAGGTCTGATGTTTGAGATTCTTCCTCTCAGGAGCTATCGCTTGGTGGTATTTACACCAAGCCATGATGTAGGCCTGAAGTATTCCTGTTCACAGGTCTGTCAGTTTCTCCTCCAACTCATAGAGGTTTTAAGCAGTTGTTGATAATTGTTATGTGTACTCGTGTCTCCATAACCTGCTTGGCAAACTCCAACTGAATGAAACTTATCACACCAAAGAAGCCATCCTCAGAGACAGACCAAGGATCACTGTTGAGAAAGTGTTACAGGCCTGCACCATGTTCTTCATGATGCCTACAGCCACCAATGTTGGTAGATCAGGTATTCAGATGCATTGATGTCTCATTTTCAAACAATACAGTGGTATACCAAGTTAAAGGATATTGACTGTCTACAAGATTCAGACCAGACTATGTCTGTACAAAAAAAAAGCTCCTATATGGATACATTTCAGGAAAAAAAAACCCACTTTGTTGAATATTTGCTTGAGAAAAAATATGTCCTTACATTAGAAGAGAACATTTATAGGGGCATAGATAAGAGCATCCAAGTCTGTTTGCAATTGGAATAAAATCTTTCACAAGCTGTTTGTATGTAAACAGTTAGTTGAAACTTAATATTAAATTAATTTAGCCCCGCAAGCCTTACTTTCATGAGTTCAGTTCATATGCACAAAATGGAGGTTGATAGCTTGACTTAGTTTGACACAAACTATCCTCTTTTAAAAAGTATTAATGCTTACTCTCACCTTCCAAAATGTGATCAGATTCTTCAAAGCCTTTCTTCACATCTCCCTTATTTATCCTCTTTATAGGCTTAAGAAAAGATTGTTTTTCAATAGCTTCCTAGGAAACATAATGACACAATAAAATTTTTGTGGAAGCGGAGCAAAAACAAAGCTTCCTCCGACTGAAGAAGAAATAGCCAACATAAATAGAACAAGAACTTATCAGACACTAATTATGGCAATAGCCAAGTGAGTAGACTTACAGCACTACAAAATAATTTTTGGCAACACAGCAGTTTCACAATAAACACCATAATTGGACAATCTTAGGTTGCTCCTTGTGACCTGTTTTACATTGCAGAGCCAGAACCTCAAAGTCTGTCACTACCAGATCTATAACTTAGAACTTGCATTAACTATAGTGTGCAGTCCAGAACATTGGGAATAAAAGAAAAAAAAAAAAAAAAAAAGAAAGACAAATGGAAAGAGACGGAGAAAAAGAAGTCTCTCAGATGGGATGAGAACTTCTGTAGAAATAGTTCACTTCTGAGCTAATATATAATAATATTTCTTTGAGATGTTTTACAAACACATTTCACTTTTGCTAAAACTAAAGCTTTCCATAATGAAAAAAAAACCAACAGCAACAACAAAAAAATCAGAACATTTTTGGTCCATATCTGTCTTCCATGGTTTTAAAAAAATGACTAGAAGCCTAAGAAAAGTTCTCACATGTTGTTTGTGAATCTACAATCATATACTAAACCAAAACCTCTCTCTAGAGATCACAGGGCCAATGTGTCTACTAGACAATGCACAGACTTGGTACTTGCATTAATACAATTCACTTTAAAAAACACATGGTATGAAATACTGAGCATTACAAAAATTAATTAGAACTCCATAGTTCTAAATTCTCCCCAGAAAGAACCACTTCATTCTTTTTTTTTTTTGTCATTTGCATATGTGACTGCTGTGTTAGGCATTATCATTTGCTTTTACTCATATAAGGAAATCTTGTAAACAAGCCTTCTAGTTAAAAAAAAAGGCATGAAAGCCTTTGGGGAAGCTTTGGGGAAAGCTACTTAGGGGCTGTGTCCATGCAGTCAGTGGAAATGTCTGCAGTGGAGCGTGAACTCTGGAAAATTAATTTAATTGGCTTAGAAACTAGACAAGCAGTCTGCAGAAATCTCAGAGAAGCAATGCAGTGACAGAGCTAGAAGAGATGTTTTCACACCCTATTATTGAGTGTTATAAATCAGAAAATGAAGCATGAATGAATACCAATGAAGCCAGCAGATTCATATCAGAGAATATGGAAAGAAAGCATCTACCTATGGGTAAGAATGTACCTTACAGTAACCTTGTTAATTTAAAACAAAAATTGTGCTGAGCACACCTGCTAGAGTTTGGTTTGTCTGGCTTAGCTTCAAATAACACAGAAGTTTGATGAGGTGTGTGCTCTTTATATTTAAATATAGAAATGATTTTTCCTATCCATATCCTGCTGCATCCCCAAAGACTAACAAAGCACGTGGCTAAATAAGCACAGGTATGAGAACAGAAGTTAACTAGAAACCAAGGAGTGCCAAGCTAACTGCAGAAGCAGATCTGAGACATCTTACCTGAATTGTGACAATAGGTTTGAGCTCTTCATACTTAATCTTCACAGCTTTAGCCGCTCTTCTGGAATGTTCTTGTGTGTCTGCAAGAACTGCACCGATGATATGGCCAACGCAAGTGACCTACAGGCAAGATTAGGGCCCACCATCATTTGCTGTGTATATATGCAGTAACTGATAATTGAATTAACTCATGATCTAGTCCTTTTGTGCAGTCTTTTGTCTGTTCAGGCCTATTCTATTTAAAACCAGTCAAAGGAAAATGATTACAAACATCTTTGGACAGTAACCGAATGAGTGAACCTGTCTCAGTGGCCTGCATCTTAGAGAAAAGTAGTGCATATGAGATGGGCATGGGGTGAAAGGACTCAGGCCTTTCTGAATGTGGCATCAAGATTTCTGTTGATTTCTAGTTCAGATTTATCCCTGTATAAGGTAGAGGACTTCACCGGGCAATATGAGAAATCTTATCTCCTGGGCAGTGTAATTGAAAAAGACTATTTTTAATCACATACCACATCCTCAGCAAAGACAGTCTCATCGTTAGCGATTCCAGTGATGTTACTACCAGGAATATCCTTGGCGGAGACAAAACACACAAACCCAGGAACAGTCTGAGCTTCAGATGCATCTACAGAACTGAAGAAAGGAAGGCGGAGAGGTGGTGTTATTATTTCTCATTTCTCTTTTTATCACTGCTTATCAATACATCAATACATTTTCAAGCCCAATTCCCTGAAGTCTGGCTGTGCAAAAGAGAAGTTTGTTACATGAATGTCATGTGAGACAAAGGCAGAAAGATCAACAAATTAGACTAAAATAATTTGGGATCTATATGATAATCTGAATCCTGACTGTGAGTCTGATCACCAGTCTGCTTCTTCGGACTATACTGCATCATACATCTTTTCCCTAAGACATATCATCACATGTATTAAAGATGCCATGACACCCTACAATAAAGACAGGTTGGTGTTAGTGATGATGTGTCTCCACTGTCTTCTTAGCTGCCATGACTCCCTGAAGGCAAGATCCCTCTCTGTCCATTGATAATCACGGAATTTTACTGCAGACATGTCATCTGCTGTGGGTTCACCTCTAGAGAAACATGTGAGTCAAGGATAAAGTTGTTGAGTATCAGTGACAAGGAAGTTGTGAGGTATTTTAAAGGATGCAAAAGAAATTATGCTGCTAAAGTCAAAAAGGCTTCGTGCAAGGTTTTCTTTGGTAATCAGCAAAAGAGGCATCTAACCAAAACTCTTGTCTGCGTGAATCATATACAGATTTAAAACTAAAAGACAAGTGGACAGAAAGTAACTAGAAAATTTCAGTGTAATTTGATTTTTATATGGAGCACTGCATAAAAAAATGTATTACAAAAGACTTCCAAGTTCCTTTTGCAATATTTTGTACATTGGCTTTCTCTACATGGGAACTGTTGTGAATAGAAAAGCTATGGCTTTGTTCCTGCTAACTTGAATGATTTATTGTCTTCTGTAAATTGCTGCAATTTTTTCAGCATGCTTGTTTAGATTCCTGAAGCTCTGATACAAACTGTGCTGGAAAGTAGCTATTTATGCATCCCAGTGAGCTATAGAGTATTCTTAAAAGCCATTAAATGTATGAACTAACTTTCTCACTCTCCAACTCTACAACAGCAGGAACTGAAGACAATGCTACTTTTGTTTGGAAAGTTCACTTTCCAGTGCTTCTGCAGTAATGCTTCAGAAACAAGCTCTTGACAATTTCTTTTAGTTAGAAATACGGATGATTTGTAATGTACACTTAGTGGTCAAAATCTGACATGAGTGAAGTGGAAGTTTTCAGAGCCAATATTTTGACTGACAAAATCATAGGCTGAACTACTTTTGTCAGTTGATGAAATATTCAGCTACTTCCTCTGCAGAACAATATAGGCTTGCAGCTTGAAATGTGAGTGCACAATGCAAATACAAGAGAACAGCAGCCTCTAGAAAACACTGCGTATGGTGGTCACAGGCATAGGGCTGAGGGCTTTATGCTTCAGCAAAGCTCCAAGTTTGGTGTTAATTTCCCGATATTCCCACTCATGCAGATTTGCAAGGCAACTGTAACACATATTGATAATAAGCTAACCATGAGTCAGCAATGTGCCTCGTGGCCAAGAAGGCCAATGGCATCCTGGGATGCATCAAGAAGAGTGTGGCCAGCAGGTCAGGGGAAGTTCTCCTCCTCCTCTACTCTGCCCTGGTGAGGCCTCATCTGGAGTCCTGTGTCCACTTCTAGGCTCCTCAGCTCAAGAGGGACAGAGAACTGCTGGAGAGAGTCCAGTGCAGGGCCACCAAGATGATCAGGGGACTGGAACATCTTTCATACAAGGAAAGGCTGAGGGANATCTTCCCTTCCAATCCTGCCATTCTATGGTTCTATGACTCTATGATATGGCTCACCTCCATGTGACAATGTGCAACGAACTGTAGTTGCCAGTAATGCAAAAAAACTTCCTTCACATACAACTTGACAGGTCAATGTTTTCTAAGCTACTAGGCACTTTATGCTTCCAACATCTGAAACTCAGAAGCAACACTTACAGGATCTTAGCATGGGCTTTGGTGCTGGTCACTAGCGTTAGGTATAGCTCATTCTCATAGTGAGGGATGTCATCGCAGTAAACAGCTTCTCCACATGCTTGTTTGGCTGCTGAAACGTGCATCAAAGGCCGGCCCACCATATCTTCAACTGCCTGCCCCTTGGGCACTTCCTGGAATAAAACAAATGACTTACTGCTATTGCTTAGATTGCAGGTGACAGAAGCAGGATGGGACGGTCAAACGCACGGTGAGACATTCTAGTGGGATGGGGAATGGGATGGAGGCTCAGTGCTGTGGGAAAGGACAGTAACCAAGATGGAGTGGCTACACAGAGTGGGCTGAGGAGAATGAAGTGAAAGAGATTTGGGTTTTGAAACTGCTATGGAAGAGAACGGTTTGATGCGACGACAGCTTGCATAAAAGGTTCAAGTTCTGAAGCTAGTTTCGCCTCTCAAAGATGAAAAGAACACGTTATTACAGAGAAAGAAGATAAATCCTGAATCTGAGGTCTGAGAGATGCAAAGAAAGGCAGGCTGTAACTGGGGAAAGCAAAAATGCAATTTCAATTTGGATAGGGAGCTTGCTGCAGGAAGAAAGTGTTACCTTACAGCAATTTTTATGAAGCTGTTCATGTACGAATAGTCTTGGGCAATGACAGGAAAGAATATTGCGTCCTAAAGCAAGGAAGGGATCAAGACCCTAATACAAGCCTCAGGAGTGGCATTATATTAGTTCATGTATTGCCCATACTCAGGGAGACAAAAAAGGTAAGAAGCACAGTTTGAAGTATGGAAAATCCCAGATCCACATAAAGCAAGCACTGCTACTTACTTGGAAAAGCTGAGCATTTGCAATGGGATCTTTGTGAAACTGCTCTGTAGCACTGATGTAGTTCGAGGGGATGGGCTCACACAAATTGTTCTGCCAGAAACACATTAAAGAACAGTCATTTTCCCTGCCAGTCTCTTTTTCACATTCCCCATTAGCCCATGACATTTTCCATCCTCCAGTGAACATAATTCATCTTTTACTGGGTGAGAGGCAAACAGGGCTCATGCTCTATGCAAAGAATGGCCAGAGGCATGAAAACAGCTGAAGGGGAGAAGTTCACAGGAATCTTCCTGTGAACCCACAGATAAGCATCCTTTCCCAGTAAGGTAGGGATGCCACAAGGAAGCAAGTGGGAAGACACACTAGTAACTTCCATGCAGGTAAGGAGAAGAGTAGTTCTGACAGCTGTTGCCACATAGAGTTTGTTATCAGGAATGACTCTTCTTGAACCTGAGTCCTCCCCATGTCTTTCCCACCAAAACAGCACATAAAGGTCTTCCTTCCCCTAATCTACCTTCCCTAACAGCACTCACAGTGCCATGGTGATTCTTGCTCAGTTTCTGAAGGACTGTCAGGTAGAACTTGAAGAAGAAGCTGAGCGTGAGCGTGCGTCGGAAATCCACCATCCCACCAGGAGCAGAAGGAGACAGATCCATCTCACCTGCCAGTAAGCGGCAGGCATCTTGCAGCAGCTTCTCATTCCAGTCTCTGCAAGGGGAAAAAAAGTGACACAGAGACCTTGCTCAGCCCTAAATATCACTCAGGCAGACTAATTCATCTGACATGGCAGCCTCACAAGCTCTTAAGCAACAGTCACTTGATCTGTCTCTGTTTATAGTACACATGTCAACCTTGCTCTCATCTTGAGCTCATGCCATCTTTTCTAAAGAAGTGGCAAAGCTGTTAAATGATAAGAACACAGATTTCTCAGTCCAGTTTGAAAGAAAACCAGTTCTGTAGGTCATGCTCAGTCTAGCTTCTGCCCACTTCAACAGATCAGTGAATTTAGCAAGGAAATGGCTCTGTGGATCTTTGAGAGTAGGGACTGCTGAAGAAAACAAGGCATCACACAAAACACAGACTGCTGCAGAAGCATAGCTACACTTCTCCTCCCTTCTCCTTCTGTGTACTGTCAGAAGAGATCTAGGGTATTTAAACTGCACTTGTAAAAATGAGCACCATTCCATTAGACAGCTGTTCTATCACAGAAAAACTCGTACCTGCCAATGAGCTCCTGGCAAGTTTTTAGTGCCAGGACAGTTGTAGGAGCCATTCCTCCATAGCTTAGTTTTATCTCCTCCACTTGAGTAGTACCATCCTGGAAGAGGACTCTCATCCCACAGGTCACAATAGCAATGTCATCCTCCCGACGGGAAGCCTGCTTGAAGGCTGAGAAGTACTCACCCTAGAAGACACAAAAAATATTTCTTTATTCTGTACTGTGGCATGATTTGGAGTATAAAAATGGGGAATATGTTAATCTATTTGTACATGGATAAGATTCCAGGAAACTGTATCTGGTTGATTCATCTTGCAGGGCCAAGCAAGATATATTTGATCAGGCAGCACTGTGTGTTTTCACATGATTCAACAACTAATTCCAATGTATTAGTTCAGCAGTTATTAGCCAACCTAGGACTGTGTGGGGAAGATCTGCTTGTACCTGCCACATCTTTTCCAAATCTTGACAGGAAGAATTGTGACAGATTTTTAGTACATAAACAAGCTTACAGTTCCTCAGTAACATTTTCCTTCTCTCAGGCTGCTAAGCTGGAAGCCTAATCATATCCTAAACCCCTTCCCTTCAGAAGCTTTTGAATGCTGCAAGAACTGATATCAAGAATCACAAAGGTCTCAGTTCTAGACTAGACCAAACTAATTAATATAAGACAATTTCAATCTGTTAGTGCAGATACAAATCTCAGTAACTATCCTGAAACCTCTGCTGGTCTCCACAGAGTGAGAAAATTCTTTTTAATGCACCAGCAACTATAACTCACAAAACTCAGCAGCTCTCCTATGAAGAGTGGCAGTAAATATGGGATTAACCACCAGTACACACTGAGTGATAGTGTCACCCTGGAAAGAGTTTTCCCCTTGCCTGTCTAGCGGATTATGCCAAGTTGCTATTCAGGCATCCTGCAGAGTAAGAGAGGAAGATGTCTTTGCATGGCCTTTCTGGAGAGTTTTCTGCCAAGTTCCTTCTCTAAATGCTTAGCCAAATGACTCTGTGCAGCACATCAGCCTGCTCTGTTAATTATGTCTAATCAGAAGTGGACAGCAATTCTTTCATTGTTATGAAAAACAATTTCTCTATTGTTGGCAATGAGCACAGTTTCACAAGAGTCTCCTTTTATACATAGAGAATTTTTACTGGAGATATAACTGAAGGGTGTTTCATTTCCTGAATTCAAGTAATTAGTAGGCAGCTAGCAGATAATAGCAGAAGAGCATCAATAGCATCTTCACAATGAGGATATTCTGCCATTCTGCTTGTTAAATCAATTATTTTTCAAAAAGGAGGAAAAGCAGCCTCTTCTCTTACTGCCTACTTCAGAGAAGATTTCCAACAACATGAATGCAATAAAAAGGCAGTTATTTGCCTTCACTTCTCACATGACACCTCAGGTTTTTTGGTACAGAGTTCTGCACAGAGAAACGGCCCTTGCTCTTTTTCTTCACTAGGAGTGCAGGTATGGTAACTATCACATCAGCAGCCCATGTCTGCCCTACCTCTCTAAATTATCACAGTGAAAGTTTCTAGGTGTTAGTTATTCTCATAGGAAAACCAAGAAACCCTTACTTTTAAGTGTTGCATATTAGAGA
Organism: Urocolius indicus; assembly: GCA_013401255.1. Classification (NCBI taxonomy): domain Eukaryota; kingdom Metazoa; phylum Chordata; class Aves; order Coliiformes; family Coliidae; genus Urocolius; species Urocolius indicus. The sequence continues at coordinate 517,073 of WBNH01000737.1, forward strand.
CCTGGATTAATCTCCCCTCCCTTTCTGGACAAGATACAAGGCCAAGTAGGAGTACATTAAGAAATCCACAGGCTCTAAAAAAATTATAAGCAATATTCAGAACTACAAGAACATTGTTTCTGTGTCATTCCACCACTGTGTAATACAGAGATCAATAATGGATGAAGGTTGGAAGGCAATAATTAAAAGGATGTAATAAGACTCCATGACCACATGCAGTCTCTTCAAGCAGGGCAAAAATTGTCATACTATGAGCCTCTGATGGCAATACTGAGCAAACAGTAGGAGACAAATATACATTTTGTTGTCAGGCCTTTTCTATTTGAAAAGCAGTAAATGTCTATGTGAAGCAGAATACTATTATCATTAAAATTAAGTAACTGTGACAAATGTGATAGAGAAAGATGTATGCAAGGGGAAGAACATGAGAAAGTGATGGTCGCTAAATGAGTATAATGCAAATGGTGCATAACATTTATCAACATTATCTGGAACACAAGGAATGTTTTTATAGTCCAGAAGAGAAAAATGGTTGTTAAAGAAAGGATGTGTCCTGTTCCTGGAATGCCTTGTTACATACAAAAAGCTAAGCGGTTTTCTCTTCTGGAATCTGTTTATATTTTATCTTTAATCCAGTGATCTGTTTCCTTTTCTAAACACTGTCTTTGCTCAGCTGCAATCCCCTTACAAGTATGGACTCAAAAATCTTTGTTCCATGAGTATCTTACATATCTGACACACAAATTATCAGGAGAAGGTGTTACCGCCTCTCACTTAGCAGCCTCCCTATAATAAAACTGATCCCTGACCATAGTCCCATTACAGAAACACTGAATTGAGCAAACTGATACATTTCGCCAGTCTAATTATTTCAGTCTTACCCTTGGTGTGACAAGTTACATCAATGTAAGTGGTAATATCAGTTTTTAACAACCATAAACCAAAAAAAATCAATACAGCTGTGTGCTGACAGTCCTGCTTCCAGTTGGAGACTTTGCCTACCACACACCATCAGCTTCAGACATCCTCTGAAAAACTTTAGTTCCTTGACTTTGTGTTTTAGAGCAAAGATCAGCCAAGAAACCATGAAGTAGAGAGTTCAAAAGTTGTTTTAGTTTTTCAGATCAATGAGCTGCATATAATCTAGAGATGAAACCATTGCCCTGCTTGTAAACATTTGTTTGTTTTGTGAAATTGCCATGTTAACTGTTGTGTGGATGGAGGAATATGGTGTTTTCCGTTAACTAACTCAAGTGTGTTTCCCATTTTTTGACAAAAAGCAATGCTGCTTAGAGTTATCACAAAACCAAAGAAGCTTTCAGAAATAGATGGGAAAACACCATAAATAAAATATATGTATTCCTTTAGTAGGTAGATAAAAAAATTAGGCAGATAGGCAAAGGATTTATCGGTTCTAACTCATAATATAATGGCATTTCAAGTAAATTGAAAACATGTCACTACACTGTGAATTGTTACATCTTACAACCTGTAGCTTCAAGCTCCAAAAAGGTAAATACTTTCACAGCCATAAAATTACAGTCTGATGTTCTCATCTCTAAAGGCAAAAAAGAGTTTTACTTCTCAGACTCTCTGAATCGATTATGGTTCATGCTGCTACAGAAGTGTTCATAGTTCTATTGGAAGGAAGTTTTGCAGGCTCATTTGAAGGTGCAAGTCCACCCTGCCAAAACAATCAGCCCTTGTAGTTTCACTCTGGCAAGGCAAGGATACAGTAACTGAACTCCACTCTTATCTGTACACGCGTTTTTCCTCATTTCAGTTCACAGAAATGAAGGAGGAACCTTAGGAACCTACACTTCACTTCAGGAACTTTTCACTTCAGCACCTTTGCTTTACTATTTTACAAACAGAACTTAGACCTCTGCAAACATCACTTTGTCACACTCAAAAAGTTCCAGGCAATAAAGTGAAATTTATATTTCTTGCACTAGAAAACTTCCTGAGCTTACTGTACTTTATAACAGAACCCAGTTCCCCTTCCTTGTCAAAAAGGAAGATTGCTAAATTTTCACCAAGTAATTTACTTGCTTCCTTGGGACTACATAAATATTTGGAGGTCAATCTCCAAGTAAAAAAAAAACATGCTTAACATTGAAAATAACACCCAAATAACTGCATTTCAGCTCCATGGACTTTGAAGTATTTTCCTACAATCCTACCTTCTTGCTGTAGGGTATTTCAACAGAGAGGAGTATTTCTTCAGGCTTAACTATTGTCTTTCTGTATCCAGTGAAAAACTTCTCATCCATTGTGATAGTCCTTTTGCCCTCTGTGGAGCAAGGAGAGAGCAAAAGCAGATAAGTTAATAACTTGGATGGAACATGGCAATAGTACGTGTGAAAGAGCCTTCACCCTACACAAATCAGTCTTTATATGATACCAGTTTTTCTTCTTCCACTCTCTTTTACCGAATCAGGAAGGATTTTCTCCTTTCTCCTTTTCCATTAAGACTTTGGTCTTAATGGAATCTATGACAGCTTCTGCCTACACATGAAGTTTTCTTTGCACAGGAGATGATCAAAGACACTTCCTTCTTCATCTAATTACAGCTGAGCATCCAGGTAAATCAGTTTCCAACACCTCAATGTAATTCCCTCTTTCCACTTTCCTTAGCCTACACACATATCAGTAGGAGAGAAAGTCACTGATTCTTGAGGAGGCCCACCTTAAGCCTATCCTTAGGACTTCAGTGTCAAAAAGAGCAAAAGCCCTGAATACTCAGACTAATCCTCTTTTATGTAATGTTAACTTCCACTTTGAAGTTCTGACTTGACCTCACAATCCATGGCAGAGGACTGTTGACTATCCCACTCCCTGCAGTGCCACAAGGAAATGTAAGAAACTTACCACTTGATATCAGAGTCAGTTGGCTTCCACTTGCCATTAACACAGGATTTAAGTCAGAAATTGGGCTTGCTGTCATTATGTTCCCACCAAGAGCCTAGAGCAATAATATATGCATTAGATTAAGTACTTAAATACTTGAAAATACAGCCTTAGGGTCTTGTAATCCCGTATTATTCTGTGCACAGTGGTGGTGAGCTCTGTTTGAGCTGGCTTTGATAAATCCTTTTTGCTCAGTCAACAATTTTAGAACTTTAATAAAGTGGGAAAGTGTAAAACCCATGAAATCAATTGCTGTCCTAGTCAATACCAACATTTGCTTGAAACAGTTTTAGTAACAGCCTTTGGGTAATGCATCAAAACTACTTTATGTTCAAATCATGTATGCCCAGCAATGCCAAAATTCAGTCACTGTAGTTGCAATTAAGGGATGATCCATGAAAGTAGAGAGCATCTTTTCAGTAACACTCAGGAACCCAAGTTTTTTGGGTGCATTACAAATGTATGACATAATCTCTTGTGGAACAAAATTTTGTGTTCATAGGTTGGCTTGTTTGCTTGCTTGATTTTTTTGTCTTTTAGTACACTGAGTTTGAACACAAAAAAACCCACCTCCTCTTTCCCCTTAGAAGTAGAGGAAAAATTGCCAGATATGATGCATTAACACTATGACTACCATAGCTGTGCTGGCAAAAATCTGCACACTTGCTTCTTTGAAGTTTGTCCAGCACTCTAAATACATTTTTGTTTAACTAGTCAAATCTCACTAGTTTCCCCCACTTATCCTGATGACAGCAATGAAAGACCTCAACAACTGTCATGTTTCCTTTGCTTGCTAAAACTGTGGTATCAGTGTAGCATAGACACCAGCTGAGACCCTTGTTTCTGTTAGTTCCTGTGATTGTTTTATGTGTACTAACTTCTTTGCCTAGGCTTGCAAATGTTCTCATGTGACAAGCACAAAGCACATCAACACCGGATGAGGCAGGCTGGTTCATCAGCCTGAGCTTTCAGTTCCAGTCTCTGATGTTCTTGAGTCACTTACAGCAACATTCCTGATCTGTGGCCCTGCAAACCACCGCAGCTGTTCGAGGACAGCCTGGAAGATCTCTGTTTTGTAAGGAGGGAGCTCTGACACCACTTTTCTCAGCACCTCCTCCACTCTGCTTAGAGTACAGGCAGCACCAAAGGTGACCCCTGGAAACAAACAAATGAAAAGAGTTGTTCTCCCACACATGCAGGTACAGGAAGACTGTTAGAATTGCCTCTACAAAGCTCAGATGCTGCTGAGTTTAGACAGTAGAATTGAGAGAAGACATTCAGTCATACTCGACTATTTTGCATGCACTGCATGTAAACATCACAGAAAAAATAGTCACCTTTAAATCACAGCTCATGGTGGTAATGCCTCTCACATGACAGTAACCCACCACTCTTTTGCCTTAGTCTATTACGAGCAATATTGCCCTCCTATAGGTATTAGTTTGTCCTTTGAGAAGTGAACACCAATTCCTCTCCAGTTTCCACACCTTAAACATGCCCCCAGGCATTGGGTCACATGCACTACATTATCCTAATTACTTCTATTTGTAAGGTTGACCTGTTTCCAACATGAAGATGAATGCAATACTTGGACACATAGACTGTCAAATTCAGCATCTTTCCCCCAGTTATTAGTTTTTAAATCTTTAAAAATAAAAAGATTGCCCACTGAAACACATTATTAACCCAGTAAAACACTGGGCAGATAAAATATCTAACACACATTCTAGTGAAAGCCCTATTTGGTTCTCAAATTATTTTTAAATATCACTCATTTGATTCTCTGCATGGGAGAGGCATTAATGCTCATAGAAAGGCATTTTTCATCTGGGGATTTTCCTTCATATCCTCTCTGTTATTCTGTGGAGTCCCCATTCACTTCATAGGCAACTTGCTCACCTGTTTCAGTGTGCTGAACAGCATTCATTTCAGAGATCCATGCTGGTGCTATTATCACTGGGTACAACATGTTCTTTAACCTCATCTCGATACCTTAAGGAAAAGTAAGACTCCTTCAGTTATAGCCAGGTGACAGGCAGCCCAAGCTAACAGTTTCCCAATGAAATGGCAGCAGGCCTGTTGACCATCTGTTAAACAGATTATGTAAGTTTACAGAGATACCATACTAAAAGCTATTTTCCACTAATACCATAATTCCCATAGGGAAGTTTTAGAGACTCTAGGCATACAATAATATTAAATACACTGTTTAGTAGTTGTGAAACCTGGCTATTGTTGTACATAATCCTTCAGGAAAGAGCAATGACCCATAGAAAGTTTGCAGATTGGCTCCTGAACTGATCACTCAAGATAACAGAATTACTACATATATCTGAACTATCTTCCTCAGCACTTGTCTTTGCAGAACTAGGGATTTTGGAGAAAAAAAAAAACAACAAAACAAGAAACAAAATAAAACTAAACCATAGCCAATCCAAACAAAACAAACATACATACAAAACCCCCCTCACAGTAAGATTTCAAGTCTTGAGTGTTTGCTCAGGGAAAAAAAATCTTTCAAAATGCAGGTTTCACAACTGAATTGATTACGGGGACGTTTATGTTGTGTCACTCCCCTCTTCTCAAAATTCCATAGAACTAGCACAAAAGCTCAGAGGTCTAGGTAAGCATTTTTTCCTCTCCCAACACAGCAAAGCAAAGGGAAAACCATTCACTGTGAGATTAATCTACCTCAGAAGTAAAATTATGCCTACATAAAACCTGAAGATTAAACAGCTATTGAACAGTAATGGTGTGAAGGAGATTCATATTCACACTGTTGACACAAAATATTCCATGGAAAGTTTTCCAACAGCTCTTAAGGAGCATCAATTCCTTCTCTTACCTACTTCTGTGTTCCCCACAACGAGCTTGGCATTGGGGTACTGGGATTTGAGAGCCACCAATTCCTTGAGAGTTGTAGGCTGGATCCACGTGACACGCTCACCTTTGAAACACAGCTGTTTCTGCTGTTTGTCACTCTGAGTCTGCAAAAGGAAATTCAGATAGAGCTCAGACCCTACATCAAAGCCAAAAATCCCTGCTCACAACCTGCCTATGCCAGGCCAGGCTTCAACAGTCAAAATACTGACAAGTGGCTAGAATACCCACACTGTTGTTGGCAGTTAGCCATTCCCCACTCTTCCACTGGTGGTGACAAGAGTCCTTTTCATGCTGACAAGAATTTTCCCTTCCTGATACTGTGAGGTGCATCCTGCTGCCACATCTCCGTAGCAAGACCTCTGCCAGCAACCTCCATCTGATCAAAGTTCTGGCAGATGCTTGTGGTTTCAGCCATCTTGGAAACAAGAGGTTTTCTGTTCTCATCTTACTGCAAAAATGTCAGCCTTTAGCACTGCTGAATTTGAGTCACCGTCTGTAAGGCCAGATTCTAGTTCCCTTAATTCCATCATTCAGTGACTGAAGAAAACAGACTAACATGGCTGCCTCTCAGCAACACCAGATCAATCCTCAGGCAGGACATTTTAGAGAAGAAACAAAGGGGACTTATCTCAGGCCAAATATCTATTATGCTGTGGTCCATGAGAGCCTACTCATGCTGTAGCTGATGACACATTTAGGCCAGGTGCAGCAGCAGAATGAATGATTGAATTTCAGGTGTTTGTAAAATGTGAAGGAAGCTTTAAACATGCCATGTGCTGGACCAGATTCCCATCTGGAACACATCTGTTTAGGAGAAAACTACCCCAAAAAAGACAGGAATGAAACATGGAGGAAAACTAATATCACCTAACTTTTTTGTCAGTGTGAGTCAGTCAGCTTCTACTGCTGCTACACTGTGGAGAGAAGTTGATGCTTTTGGGAAGTCATCTAGTTGAAACATATACTCAGCTACACCTCATAGCTCCTACTTCTCTTCCTATGTTGTGATGTGAGCACAGTGTGATAAGCTCATCTATGGCTGTATTTAATGTCAAAGTTCACATCTGATCAAGTAAATTGAAATTGCTGTGTCTGCAACAGTTCCGCCCCTGTATGGGCAGTGACCTGAAAGGAAGGCAACCAAAGAGCAGGCATGTATGGTGATAAATAGAGAGGAAAAGCAGCCAGCCAGGGCAGGCACTTGGCTTGCATGTCTAAGCCAGCCTGGCTTAAAAGACTTCCCTTTTATAAAACAGGGAAGTGCCCATGCCTGTGCATCTTCTTTTATTAGCAGCCATCTTTTGCACTGCCATTTCCTCAGGGCAGAGACACTATGGACAATCAAACCCTGTGCAGAACAACAAAGCTAATGGACACATATAATTTCTATTTGAATGAACTTACCATTAACTCTGGTGGAAAGATTGGCTCCTGTGTAGGGTCCAATGGCTGGAACTCAGAAGAATTGAATAGGCTGGAGGACGTCATTGTCTAAAGCAGAGAAAATGCAAATGGCTGAGCAGCAGAGGAAGCTATCCACATACAATCTAACTCATTCCTCTTTCCAATCAATTCCTTTCTACTACTTTCTGGAGCAAAGAATGGCAAGCATTGTAAAAAAATGACATCTGATGTATCAGTTCAGGTTCTTCAGTCATACTTTGCTGACCACAATGTGTGTCTTGTCTGAAATCTGAACCCTCAACACACTACTAGCTTTTTGCCAATCAATAGTGACAATCACATTCACATTGGCATGTTAAATTACAACAAATGTACATTTTTCTCAGGTAAGACTATTAGATCAGTCTAAATTGCTTAGCATAGATACAGCTAAATTAAATGCATTGGTCTTTGGCATACAACAAGCCAGACTGAAGACCTCAAAACATCCTAATCAGAGAAAAAACTAATAGTTGAGAGGTACCTTACCACACTGTCTTCTTTTCCATTCATGCAGCAGCCTGGACCATTGGCTTTTCCTCCACAGCAGCCCCCATTCTGAAGAAGGAAACAAGCATGCCTCAGCTATTCTACACAAATTCAGAATATTCCATTCCTCCCCTTTTAACAATCCCTGTATTTCAGAAATTTGCAGTAACTTTTTTTTATTAATAATCTACTTTGATGCAAGAACTCCAAGCAGACAACATTGGATGGTTCCTAACAAAGCATAAACAGGAATTCAATGGAATCCCTGGCAAATAATTTAACTATATTCTCTCTTTCCTAAATTAATTTCGTATTTACACTAACTTATAGCTTAATTCCTTGTTTTCATCCCTGCAATGTTTGTACATCAACTGGTACATAAAATGTGATTAACTTTTTTTCCCAGATATTCCAAAAGGTTCAAATTGTACAGTTTATTGGAATGGTGATTAAATTACTTAATTTGTCATCAGACTTCAGTGTTTGGGAGAGATCATACTGGGGAATTATCTGTTTTTTAGGTCTGCTTTCACAAAGGAACCACTTCAATATATCAGAATGTGGTAACACATTGCCAACAGTTGTCATCATGTTATTTCACAAGTGTTGCACCTCACAGATGGAGAAGGAACATATTTAACTCACTATTGTAAAACTGAGTCACAATGGCTAGTCGTGCCAACCAAGACACACGCAGTTGCAGCATTTTCTGAGACACAGACGTTCAAACCAGCTCAGACAGCTGTGAATATCTGCACCACAGTAGAGCCAGAGGGGTGCTAATACATAAAAACTTTATGACTTTATTGCAAATTGAGGTTATTGCTTTTAAAAATCAGCATACCATGCTGGTTTCCCTCTCACTACGACAGCATCCAGTGCCATTGGCTACTCTGCCACAGCAATTCGAGTCCTGTGGGGACAAAAACTGTTCTGAGAAAAATGTGCAGTTTCCAAGGAATTGAAGTAGACTTGACTCCCTTTTAAGATTAATTGATCTCACATTTCTTATGTTCAAAGCAGAAATAGCAGATGGAAGATGCCAAGCAAGTAGGTGTTTCCCTTGCCAACGGACGGCAACATACTGCATATGATGGCTAGGTCAGGTCCGGTCTACTGAGACACCTCTTATTCTGGTTTAGAACAGCTCTGAACATTCAGCCTGGACCTCTGCTCCAGCTGGAGCTGTGAGGAGAATCCCAGAGAAGTGTAAAATGGACAAGAATATACAATACCCAGACTAACATGATATCAGTTAACCTGTTTTCTCACATCACTGCCCACTGTCTTTTGCATCTTATTTATGAATACCTTGAACAGACTTGCTCTACCACAGGTCTCAACAGAATTCCAACAGTGACCTCCCTCTGTTGCAAAAATACGTTATTTTCTCCTACTTGCTAGTTCCTGCCTTTTAACCAACCTTTCATCGATACAGAGATTCTCCTTCTTACCTTATGGCTGCCTATTGTCTTTAAAAGCTTTTGTTGAGACTCTGCTGAAAGCCTGTTGGAAATCCAAGTTGACTGTATCAAGTGGGTTTATCAACCATTTCTAATGGATCTTATTCCTGCTTATATTCTCTTTTGTTGATTGTAATTCTGGGTAATAAAATTAAATTAATAGGCAGTGTTTTAAGTTCTTTACTTTGATATTTAATATCAGTGCAGTCCCACAAGTTGCTAGTAATCACTGAAGACCTAATAATCTGTCTTACCTCACAGTCTCTAGAAATCTTTCAGGAACAAAGGGACTAGAGAACACTTACATCAAAGCTTTGTACCTCACCCAAACCAGCAGATGAGTTCTGGGCAACGGCTCTGCAGCAATGAATTTAACTTCTTTACAGAGCTATTTCAGCTCTGCAGCTGATCTTTCAGGAAAGCAACTTTGTCAGATTCCCCCACAGTATGTCCCTATTCATACACCATATCTTTGTGTTTTTTCCACATCAGGGACCCATTTGCAAGATGTATTATGCAAAGATGCTATTTTTTTTCAGAGGCTTACAGAAAAGAATGGCAGAGTCATTTTGTGACCCAAAAAGGGACCTTCAAGTGGATCTTATTAAAGTGTTCCACTTACAGCAACTGGAGTGAGCAAAGGAGTTGGTCTTCGTGCATTCCTAATGCATGAAGCACACACAAAGGGGTCAAGAGTTGGGAGCTAGGTTGTTGTTGTGTGTGTATTTCCTTCCTTCCCATTTCAGGTCATTGTATATTTTAGTAACAGAGAGAAATGCAGCCAGCCTTCTAGTTTTGTTTTTTTTTTGTAATGGCTTCACAATGAAAGAAGGTGGGTTTAGACTAGGCATTAGGAAGAAGTTCTTCCCTGTGTGGGTGGTGAGGCACTTTTACAGTTTGCCCAGAGAGGCTGTGGATGCCCCATCCCTGGAAGTGTTCAAGGCCAGGTTGGATAGGGCTTTGAGAAACCTGTTCTATTGGAAGGGGAGTTGAAACAAGATGATCTTTATGGCCCCTTCCAAACCATTCTATTATTCTATGATTACCTGAAACCACTTACCTTAGCAAATGTCCTGTATCCTTCCAGAATAGGTCTGTACCCTGTACACCGACACAAGTTCCCTGCATTGACAGAGCAAAAGGATACAGATTTAGTGTCACTAGGCTGGGAACTCCTCTTCTTGTAGAACTGTTTCACACAAAAGCTTGTCAAATCTAATAAACGTAACAAGAAAACTGAGGAGGAAAATTTTGTTAGTAATCTTGCAACAATCCTACAATCTCTGATGAAGTTTTGAATTTATATTCATTTAGAAAAAAAAAAAAACAATCTGCCTTATTCAGTGTTCATTTATCTCAGTTGTATAAGTCAACCAACTATTCAGTCTCCTGAATTATGAAGAATTTGCTTTATCCTGCATCTGGTTTCTTCTCTGGTCACTGCTAGTACCAGCTCTGACTTCTGCAATAGCAGCAGCCTCTCACATAACTTATAAAGTTGGATTCTGCCCCACTCTGTGTCTTAGTCCTTTACTTGAGGTTGGCTGGCCCAAATGCTCTCTGTCACCTTTGCAGGCTCTTGTGACAGCAATGAATAAACAAGGAGATCTGTAAGCTCTTACAACTCCCCTGCCAGAGACAGGCCATCTTTTGTTTTCTGTTAAGGTTTATGGAGTTGTAATCCAGGACTTGCTCCTGTTTCAGGATAAACAGTGAGCTTCTGTGAGTTTTCCATAGGCCATTTTTATTCACTTCATAGCTCCTGGCCAGGCTCCTAGTGGAAAAACTAGCTTAACCTTGTAACAATCAGCTCTCTTTAATGAAATACATTAAACAAAGGCACATCTCCATCTCATTGGTGAAGCAGGTGTAATGAAAGCAGAACAGGTTACATCTCTGCAGGGCTGTGAGTATTACCTTGGAAAGCATCTTCTATCTCCTCCATTTTGGGCTCTGTTTTGTTCCGAAGCAATGTATACATGGACATGACAATGCCTGGAGTGCAAAAGCCACACTGAGACCCATGACTTTTTGCTATTCTCTCCTAAGAAAAAAATGACAACAACCATCAGTTCATAATATCAAGGAGAATTCCTTGTTGGGCTTGTTTCTTAAAAAAAATAAATCTCTCCAGTGTAGTTATCACCAGATTTTCTCTGATAAAATGGTCAATTAATCTGAGAAGCAGACTTCAAAGAAGAGAACACTCTGGAAAGTTTGCATCTAGTCTTTGAACTTTCAGCATAACTGAAAGCAACTACAAGTCTCCAACGAGATCAGGATTTCTTCAGATTTACCACGCTAGAAAGGTTGGGGCTACCTGTATAGACCAGAGCTTGAATTTCAAAGCTTGGCTGTTAGAATCTTCAGTGGAGGAAACAAATGGAAGACAAACAAACAAATGTCAGACTAGCTGCCATCCATTCATGTGTGTCTAACTTATTTTTCACTTTGTTGTTTACTATCTGAGACAGATATTGGCACAAGTCCTATCCATTGTATCCTTTCTCTTAAAGAAGCAGTTATGTCTGACAAAACTGAGACAAGGCTACTTCTATAAAAAGTGCATTATAACACCTTGCTAGAAGGGCAAGGGATCACATTCCTGTCACTCCTCCCTACCAAGAACATTTTGGGATTCCAGAAACATTGCTGAACCAAAAGTTACTGCACCACTCCAGTGAAGGTTCATAACTATGTAGGCTGAGAAACCAATGACATTCATGAAAGGTCATAGGAAAGCCAAAAGCTAACTCAAATTTCCTGGCTCCTAGTTATTATACAGACTTTTGCCTCAACACCAGTTTTCCAGTTCCTGGGATTTGATCCAGGTTGTGGATCAAATATAGCCATGTATCCCTAGAACATAAGCAGTAGCAATTCAGCCAGGATAGGATTAGTTAACTTCTTAGGGCATAACAGAGCAACAGCATTGACCTGGGAGTTTGATTCCATCAATTAGTCATTCCTGTAAGTAAAGACTACTCATGTGGAAAGTCAAACTCCTGGCTTTAAACATGATGGAAGTCCAATACACTTGAACACCCTGAAAGAGGATTAACGAACATCAGAAGAAAACACAGATAGAAGGGTTTAAAGTTACCAGTATTACCAGCTTACCTGGGCTGGGTGCAGCCTGGATTTTGTGTTTCCTATGCCTTCAACAGTAGTTACAGCTACATGATGCAGGGAACAAATAGGGAAGAGGCAGGCATTGGCAGTATGGTGGCTAAAATAATACATTAAGGTCATTTCATTTGACAGTGTTGCTCAACAAAACAAAAAGGGAACAGAAGGACTGTGGACACAATGAGAGAACTTAAATAGATGTGATACAGGTATTTGTTACAAAAGCCAAATCATAGAGCACTTCTGCACCCAAAGTTTTCATCGAGTTGACCTGAAGTTTAAACTGAGTAATCACCATAGAATTTGACCTAGAAACATCCTTGTTGCATGTTAAGCTACAGAATTCATATAAGTAATTTATAGGGGCAGACTACAAATACCAAGATGCTATGCTGCTGGCCTGGCCCACTTACAAAGTTACATAAGAGCAGGCAGTTCTTGGCCTTTTACCTAGGAAACCAGGCTGAAGTTAAAATACAAGAATGTTGCCAAAATTCTTATGGGAACTAGATAGTTGATTTCATTTCTATCAAGACAGAATAATGACTTTATAATAATATAATATATACTGAATAATATAGTGAATATACTGAATAATATACTTTTCAAGGCCATGTTACTATGAAGAACCACTAAGTTAGATGATCCCAAGATGAAGTATCTCTAAGCATTAATTCAAATATACTCAAGATTTCAGTGCTTTCCATTCCCCATAGTAAAAATAAAGTGGGGCCAGTCCTTCTGCCTCATCTTTTTTCTCCATCCCTCTTTCCGTTTGATTCCATTGCTTCACTCTTCGATTAATTAAAGAGAGAATAGCAGGCATGTTTTATGTCCCAGGAAATAAGAGTCATTCTGAATGTTACAATAGACGTAGAGAAAAAGTTAATATCTGCTGACACACAGAAACCAGATTATGGTAGTAATACAATAGCAATAAAGATTTTATCACAATAATAATCATCCCAGTCATCACAGCAAAAAGTTAAATTACATTGCAAGAAAGGAATATAAAAGTTTTCTGAATTGAGAAAAGGTAGATAGCCTGCATGCTAGAGTCAGATATTTCAGGGCTCAATGAAAAGCACCATGCAAAACTGTAGTAAAAAAACCCCAAATCTTATCTTAGCCTTCTGAGTTTATGTTCAAAAAGATAAAAATTATGGTTTGGCAGAAACATACATTATATAACTTACTTTTTCTTTTATTTTCTTTTCTTTGTTTAAATAGTACCCTATCTGGAATGTCAAGACTCTGGAAATGTCCCCATTTGATTTTTGTGTTGAAGAGTATAGATTGCAAAGGATACAGGATTTTCTTCCGAAAGGGATCATACTTGGATATCATAACAGTGCAAGCACCACATCCACCTTCTCCACAGCCTAGTTTTGTTCCACATAGGCCCACTGAGAGAGGAGGAATCAAGGAAAATATGAAGAGCACTTGCGGAGACATGTTCTAACAGTTGTCAATCAAGGCTTAGCAACAAGTTTTTGCTGGAAACCAAGTACTCATTTTTTTCTGCTTACCAGCGTAATTTAACATAAGCAAGGTTTCAAATTCTGGCATATGAGTTTTAAGATCAATACCAAAAGCCCTAATAAGGGAGTAGTCCATGTTTCAGTAGACTCTTAGAATAAATAAAACATTTCTGAACTTCAGTAGGTCCCACGTTCTATTAGACTCAGGAATTACATAAGGGAGACAAAGCACTTGGTAATTGTTGACCAGGAGCTGTTCAGGCATGCAGCCGCATCACTGAGACACATGGTGACATCTCTTCCCGCACCTCTTGCCAGTGGTAGTTGACTTCTACCTACACCTGCTGATCGCTACCACTTAGAAGACACAGGCAGGGCAGTCAAATAGTGCTTCAAGTCACACAGCTAAGCACTGACAGCTTCACTTGAACTGCTCACAAACTATCTCCATCTCAAGAATCTCTCTTGGCTCCATGTATGACTCCCCCCCATAAAAAAACAGACAAGCATACTCCCAGATAGCCTGGTTCCCATTAAACCACGGGAGTGAGACACTGAAAGCCAGGACTAGCAGAGATGCACAGGATCACAGCACAGACACTGGGGAACTCACAAAATTTATGGACTGGCAGATTCCTCTGCAGGCTGCAATGTCTGTACTTTACAATCAGGCATTACATCAAAGGTTCTGCAAAGGAATTTCAGGAGGTTATTCCTCGAGCCACTTCTGGTTTGAGTTCCTTCACTCATTAGAAAGCAGTCAGACACTGTTATTTACTGTTAAGTGGATTGGCGACTGTTGAGAGTGTTTTGGTGGCAGAAGAACAGCTGCTTTCATTGGCAATGGACACATGCCCGCACTGAGATAATCGACTTAAGCCTGTGGAAAAGTAACAGGCATCATGATATAGGGAACTTAAATCATCTTTGCCTTCAAGGCAAATATTCTGGAACTGACTATTTTCATAGAATTATAGAAATCATGGAACCATTTAGGTTGAAAAAGACCTTTAAGGTCATCAAGTCAAACCATAAACGTAACTCTGACAAGTCCAACACTAAACCACGTCTGTAAGCACAACATCTACTTTTTATATAATCATGTGCCTGTTTCAGCAGAAATATAGCTTTCCTATGCCATCCAGTGTTTCTCTTGCTGACAGCATTAATCTGCCTCAATAAAACATGTTTCTCTAACAAGACATCTACAAAATAGGTTCAGTAGAATGTTTATGTAGAAGATCAGAAGGTTTTGAAGAGCTCCAATTATCTTCTTGCAAAACTATTTGCATTAGGTGTCAACAAGCTTAAACATAAAAGATCTGGTGATAAGAAGTGCACACAGGCACAAGAGTCATGACACTTATTTTTCCTCTTGAATTTTATCCACCCAAGGTACAATCAGAAAAAATAGGGCTATTGGTAGTTCTGTTGGAAACCCCGAAGAGAGGTGTGATTTATATTCCCACACTTTTATCAGATCCCAAACAAATACAACATGGCAGCATGGTGAAATAAGTGTGCATGATTGTATTAAAGGAATATAGCAACACAGATGGGAACCGTTTGGTACACGTACCCACCCAGTTGGTCAGACAAAACTCAGAAGAACATGGAATGACACTACCTACTGAATCAGACCTAATATAGCCAGCCTGCTCATCAGAGTAATAGCTACCCAGCTCTTGAAGCTAATCTGACTCACATGTTGACAAGCTCCAAACAGGAGTGAAACATCGCTGCTTGCATCCGCTCATATAAAATATGCCCTCAATACGCAGTGGGAAGCCCCTGCCTCTGAGTTTGCATCCCTGGGTCATCTGATAAATAGGCCACAGGATAATCAAGTTTATGGATATTAACTATTCAGTAATATCCAAATTATCACATAACACAACAAGCAGCTCAAGTGACTGACTGTAAAGTTTTGGCCAGAAAATTCTTCACAATTTGTGTGGAACAAACATAAATTTCCTTCATTTTTATTGTCATCTCAATATTGCTTTATTTCCATCATATTCTAATTCTAGTAATTCTGAGAGATTTCTCTTCAAAATATTAATAAAGTATTTAAAGTTTATGTAAAGTACATTGTTAAAAAATGCTATTTTTAAAGTTTGGCATACCAACTGTAATCTTTGCCAGTAAGAGACACTAGATCATGCAGTGCTCTCCCTCTTATACTCTGTGAGCAAGTTCTGCTTAACACTCAAGTGACAGGCAGAACAATAAACAATTATGAAATGCTGCAAGCATTTAAAGCCTTCTGCAGACGTTCTTCTGACATTGGATACATTTTCTTCGTAGGTAGGTTAACAGAGTTGTTTCTGGGTCCACATCTTTTTCCACCACCTGCAAGAAGAGAAAGGTACTGTTACACACAGAACACTTCACAACACCGATATGTTGGTTGGAAGGAAAGAGTTCAGCCTTTCTGAAACATTTTTTCCAAAGCAGGGAGCAGACCCAGTAATTAATTCCCCTTAGTAGGGGAATTAGTAGCAATGTTGGTCACATACCCAGGCACGTTTCCTTGAATTTATTGTGACAGAGAAAAGTATACGTTACATATGTCAGATCTTTTCAGCCATGGCACATGGAGGCAAATCTTTAAAAAAAAGTCATCAAAAAAGACAAAGAGAATTAGTAGTGGGCAGAGAGAAAAAGCACTGTTTCTTCTACCAGAGTTCTGAATTCCTGACATCTTCCCAAATTGCATCTCATCTTTATCAACCATGCATAACTGACCTCTGTCCCTTCTCCGTCTCACAAGAAGAGACAGAGAAAATGAACAGGTAAGCAGCATGACAGAAAGAGCATCCATAATAGTCTTTGCAGAGGAAAAAACATAACCATAGAAACTCTAACAAGACCAATACAGGTGTTGCAGGACAGACAGTAAATGCCAATCAACTTGAAGTTTCTCTCTCTTTCCTGCTAACATTAAATCTATCAATCTATTAGTAGCCATCCTAAATGTGGGAATGTGGAATTCCAAGCAAGGAGAAATTGTATTTGCACATTTTGAGTCAGTTTCATCCTATTAATGAACAACACTATTAGCAGTTATCTATTAGACATAAAATTGGATTTTATTTCAACCTCTGTCCAATGGTCAGAAACCAAAGTTCTGCCCTTACCTCCAAATGGCCTCAGAGCTTGTCTTCTTCCTTTTATGTTATTAATAGAGTGTCAAGAAACTTTTCCAAATTTACTGTGTGCCAGAATGTAATCACGCGTTCTTGGCTCTTACATTGTGAAAGTCCTAAGTACAATAGTTACAGTTTATTTAAATTAATCACTCCCAGTTTTAAGGAAATATTTAAACAGAGGTGAATTGTGTAAGCCTTTTTTCTTACTAAGAAATCTTCACAACCTCTGTACTGCTTCAATTATGCCTTTGACACGTGACAGTTATTCTAAAGACGCAAGGTTCGTGCTTTCTATTTGAGTTCATGGTTTTAGAACTATCAGATAAAGCTGCTGCTACACAACAGAACTAGCCAATTTTTGCATGTTTCATTCCCGTGCTAGGGATGATATAAAAGAAAAGCAAGTTCATTCTTCTAGCTTGGGGATGTCTTAAAGTAAATCATGCAGCACTCATATCACTGCTATTCAGAGCAAAGTGCTTCTGTTCCCTCACCTTCTGGGTGCATAGATACAAGAAAGAGTGTACAATAGTGGCTCTCTCACAATCAATTGGTTCTGAGTAAGCACATATATCCTCTGCAGTAGTCTGGAAAACTTACAGACATGATGCCAGTGACAAAAAGTCTTTTGCAACCATTTCACAGGCAAAGAGCCTTCCCAGCAGCTCATACTCTCACTGTCAAGCTGAATTTCCTCCTCAGGGCTGTGCTGATGACCACTTCAAAGACTTTCAAGGAAGCTCCCAAGATATCCAAGCACAGAGAAAAAGCTTCAGAATAGTTTTCCAGCTAGTTAAAGGCTAGCAAGATTATTCTATGCTTAGATCAAAGAAAACATCTCAAAGAGTTTTCTTGAAAGAATCCAAGAAATATTCCATTATGTACTCAAACCAAAGAGTAAAAAGCTTGGCCCAATGGCTCCTTTTCAGGAAGTTAAATAAAACACAGGGCTAAGCCTTCATTCAACAAAGCATTTAGCCACTCAGCACCACATACTTTTAGTGAAGTACTTAAATGTGTGTTAAGTCACAAAGTCAACTTTTGCTCAGCTTTATCAAAAAGTGTCTCCCACTATGCAGTAGAACATGTCATGAACAATCCTTACTCTTACCTTGTTCAAATCAATAGCCGGGACTCCTGCTTCAATCACTCTAAACTACTCCACTGTAGGTGTATATCTGCTATGCTGACAGAGACTTGGCACCACACAGAAATAAGGGGTAAGAGTTTGGAGGACATTCTGAATTACACGAAGTCTCAGAGAGCAAGGAGTAATTTCTTTGCACCCATATGCCTGGTGGGACAATGCTTGTTTATAAGGTTCCCTTGCTGAACACAGAATAGGAACTTTTTACCATTCCTGCCTTCTGTTCTTTGTTACTGATGCTGGTTTTGTCCTCCAACGTGTCATTTCTCCAGTGGTTTGTTACCTGCTGTGATTTGTTCTTATTTTAAAACCCTGTGGGTGGGGATAATATCTTGTCTAATGCCCAGAACAATACGATTCACAGCTCAATATTTTGCCCATCAAAACAATTCTTGCTCACCTTCCCCAGTGTCCTTTGTACTGAAGGAAACTGAGTTGTATCCATTGCCTTCAAGGGGAGTAGGATCAGCCTACTTAGATACTGCATTTAAAGAGGTCTTTGCTCAGTTACTAGTTTTTAAGTTTTGGAGATTTTTTGAACTGTATATCATATTGATTTAAACTGTATGTCAGCTTCATGGCTGCATTCTGACAGACTTAAAACTGTAGATTTTACTGCACATGGTGGCTTAAATATTAAACAAATATAGAAAGAAACTATTTTTAAAGTAATGTATGAATTCTTTGTTTTGCTTTGCTTGCATGCACAGCTGTTGCTTTACCTATTAAACTGTCTTTATCTCAACCCACAAGTTCTCTCACTTTTTCCCTTTGGATTCCCTCTTCTGTTGCACCTGGGAGGAGTGAGGGAAGGGCTATACAATGCTTGGTTACCAGCTGGGGTTGAGCAATGACAGCCCTTTTTGGCACCTAACGTAGGTCTCAAAGGGCTTGAGATAAGAACAAATTTGATTAGAATGTGCTAGATCAAATTTATAGCAGTTATTGCTGTTTAGCTATTAGTTGGCAGTCTCCTGTGCTTGCCATTGGGCTTGCTTGCCTTCCTGTACATTAGAGTCTAGTGCTCATTAGTGTCTGCTTTTTGCCTTCACAGCTTGTTGTGCTGCAGCACTGCTTATCGCCTTACACTACTGTGCCTAGGAACATTTTGATAACAAAAACAACCATGTGCCTGGCAGATGGCCAGGGCATCACTGCTGTTTCTGTGCTGCTGTACTGGACAGGATGGAACTCAACTCCAATGTGAACTCCAGTTGAAGGGATCATGACCTGTGGATGAAGTATCCTGAAGTATCTGTGGCTGTGGATAAGTCCATGCTACAGCAGGTAGACCTTGAAGCATCAGTGGCTGTGTGTGATGTCATGCTGGAGCACTTTATAGTGTATGGCCATGGATAAGCCCATGACAAAGCAGGTACGCCCCTGAATGGACCACAGCCACGGGTAAGGCCTTGTTGGAGCACATTTACTTCTGAAGGGACTGCCTGTGGGTAAAGACATGCTGGAGTAGATATGTCTCTGAAGAGACTGTGGTTCACAGCAGTCTGTGTTAAGTCCAAGCCAGAGCCAGGGTCACGGGCAATGTTAAACGCTATGGTCTGGTCCAAAGGGACCAGGGGTGGAGATAGTAACAATACAGCTTTAAGCTGTTGTATGTTATGTTCACTGAACCAGTGAAGGACAAGCCTCCCAAGAAGAAGTGCAAGTGCAGCAGTGACTCAAGCTGAGATGGATTTGGTGCCCAGTAACTCCTTGCAACATACCACCTTTCCTGTCCTGAGTGACCACTGTAAGAGATCAAGTCCAAAGTCACAGACTAAATGAACTCAGTGGACATTTTGTGGAGATTTGTTGACATTTTACAGACATTTCACAGGAGCAGTCCATAGATGGGGGAATTATATCTGTGTATTGTATCAAAGGATGGGAAGTAGAGGCAGGGGGCTATTAATGAGGATGTGGAACCTGAGCATGATGTAAATGATACAGAATAAGCCGTGGAAAATTTACCAGCTACAGCTGATACAGAGTTAATTTTCTTTGTAGTAGCTAGTATGGGGCTATGGTTTGGATTTGTGCTGGAAACAGTTATTGATAATTCAGGGATGTTTTGTTATTGCTGATCACCGTTTACACAGAGTCAAGGCCTTTACTACTTCTCACACCATCCTGTCAGCAGGTAGGCTGAGACAGCTGATCCCAACTGACCCAAGGGATATTCCACACCACATGACATCATGCACAGCAATAAAAGCTAGGGGAAAAAGAAGAAACTGGGAGATGTTTAGAGTGATGTTGTTTGTCTTCCCATGTAACTGCAATAGAGCCCTGCTGTCCTGAAGATGGCTGAACATCTGGCTGCCCAGTGAATTAATTCCTTGTTTTGCTTTGCCTATGTGCACTGCTGTTACTTTACCTATTAAAATTATCTTTATCTCAAGCCACGAGTTTTCTCCCTTTTACCCTTCCAATTCCCTTCCCCATCACACTGGAGGCAGTGAGCAAGTGGCTGCATGGCGCCCGGTTGCCAGCTGGGGTTGAGCCAAGATACTTCCCAATGATTTCACGTACAAGACTTGGATCTCATAAATATCATTTTTTATCTTCTCTACCTGCTTTTCAGTAACTCAGACAAATTTGCCTTGACCATATAAAGCATCATATTTAAATTAGTGTTCCTAGAAAGTTAAAGAATATATTTTTTCCATTTAAAAGAACAATAGTTGGTCAATGTAAATGAAAGAACAAAAGGAAAAGAGAACAGAACCTTTCCCAGTTTACCAGACAACATGCTAAGCTTTCCACCAGCTAGGGTCTTTAAATGCAAAACAGATGCCTTTCTGAATGACAAGCTCTCATTCAGCCACTAGTCCCTAGTCACTCAATTAGTTGCAACTAGAGAAGGTGAAAGGTTTTAAGCAGAGTGCCATGCAGAAAGTCAGAGTAGTCAACAGTATAGGTCCCCTAGGGCCTTAAAATCTGGGAATGCGTATTCCTGAAGTCAATGAGAGAATTCAAATTCATTTACTAGGGAAAAGGATTAGAATACAGAGGAACAAACTGAATATAACCACATAATGTAAATCCGCCATTGGTCATGAGAACATTTTGTTCTGCTTTAAACCAGCACGCTGAGAACTTGTAATTCACTGTTTATACAGGACCCAGAGGGTCCTAAAAAATATCCTATACTTTGTCTGGTCCCATCTGCAATCAAACACCCACAAGCTTTGGAAGTGGTCTAGTGTGGCCTCCAGCACAGTCCTCCAGGATAAAAACAGAAATATGAACTTCTGCATGTTTGAACCAAAATTACATGCTACACATATGCATGGGACAGACTTGTCAGTCGAATAAAACAAAATTGCCGCTATTAGCTTTAAATTGCATATGTTGTTTTTCAATTCTAGTCTAGGCAGACTATCAAGATAACTGTGTTAGTTGCGTGCCAAGCTTTATATCCAGTGAAGTAAACAGGTGCTTAAAATAAACAATCCTGAATGTGAAGTATGCTCAGCTGTTCTGGGGAGGCTTGTCCTTGACAACATTACAGACTGGGCTAATGCAATAGAGAAGGATTTTCTGCCATGAAAGTCCTTATCTTATCAACTACCTCTTATCATGCAGTTTTGTGCTATGACAGAATATCAGCAGCCTATTGGCAACGTCAAGCTGTCACAAACTCACACAGAAATAACCTTTCTCACTAGCTTTGCTAATATGTTCTTTGCAGTGAATTGAGTGGAATATTTAGTCAGGACTCCAGATGGATGGAGATATAACCTAACTTTCTATCTGCTGTTTCAGTAGCATTGGCCAGACATTTCCCACTACCACTTCCATCACCTAATCTTTCATGTGCAGAAATGTCCCAACAAATTTCACATTTGTTGACACAGATAGGATTCCTCCACAAGTCCAGTTCTCTCTCTTAAACCTGTACTTGGTGGAGATGTAAGTCAAGCCACTTTGGTGGCACATCCAAAAAGGGAACAGAAAAAAGATGCCACTGGAGGTTCTGCATAAAGCACAATCCAGGAAGCCTCCTCCTTTCTGATAAAGTAGAACTTGCTCTTTTTCTAGCACTGCCAAGTCCATAAGTCATCAGGGAAGGATGCTGAGACACCCCTGACACTAGTATTAAGAGTTCTCAGGTGGGATTTGTTTTAGTCAGTAACTGTCAAGATCACACTGGGATAAACCCCTTTACAAGGGTGTACAAGGTCAGCTCCAAGATGTGGCTTTTGTAAACAAGAACTGCAGTTCCATTAAAATTGCTGAAATGTACCAAGGTCAATGCCATTCACAGCATGTTCATTAGCTCCAGGACATAGTGAGAACAGATAGCAGATACAAAAGGATCTGGTTGTTTTCTGCAGCTAGTCTTCAGAGTCCAGGCTGCTGTTTCTCCCCTTCTTTGTCTCTTTCCACACAGATACAAGAGTCCCACAGAACCTGTTCTGTTCAGTTCCGCCTTTTCTGCTTTGCTTTGACTAATACACATTTTCATGTTAATCAAGAGCCTCCTCCAGGAAGAAGGGCTTTTCCATGGACTTACTATGGAGCAATGCTCCTGTGACACCTGAGCACTAACCAATGATAAGGCACCAGCTATAAATGTATATAGGAATCATAGAATGGTAGGGTTGGAAGGGACCGTTAGAGATCATCTAGTCCAACTCCCCTGCAGAAGCAGGTCCACCTAGATCAGGTCAC
The DNA here is from genome assembly GCA_013401255.1 of Urocolius indicus. NCBI lineage: Eukaryota > Metazoa > Chordata > Aves > Coliiformes > Coliidae > Urocolius > Urocolius indicus. Next base: position 539,847 of record WBNH01000737.1, read on the forward strand.
ATAGGAACTCGTCCAGGTGGGTCATGAAGACCTCCAAGGAAGGAGACTCCACCTACTCTCTGGGCAGCCTGTGCCAGTGCTCTGTCATGTTTATAGACTCTTCATATCTACTATGAGTGGCATATCGGTTTTGAACCTTAGCTGGTCTAGCACCAGGAATACAATCCTCTTTCATTAGAGCATATCAGAAAAAGAAATCAAGACATTACACTTGGCATGTACCAGTGTCTGGATTGCTCAACATGTTTTGGGCAACCTCCTGTTGCAAGGCTCAAAAAGCTCCCAGATCATCCTCTAAAAATCAAGGTTCACAGAGAAGGGATCTGAAGTCATTAAAACCTTCACAGAGAGGGAGCAAAACAATTTAATGGTACACCACTTGTGCCCATGATAGCAGAAAATTCATCAGATGAAATTCAAAGATCATCCTGTGTCACTCCTTCACGATCTTGATTACTGGGCTCAATTAGCTAGTCTTGATTAACTTGGAGCTTCAAGTTTTCACCTCCCTCTAGAAACAATTAATCGCTGATATGTCACGTAACATTAACACTACCGATCTATGTGACCAAGGCTTGAGTTGTCATCCTTCTTTATCAAACCTCAGAACTAGGGCTGGGCTGTATGTCAATATTACATTCAAGAGCACTTTGAATAACATGTAGTCCATACTAGATAAACTTCGTTCTTCAACTATTGATAAGTAAATAAAACAAAACTTTGATATTAAATGCACCTTGGAAAGTTCAAATTCCAATCTAATTTAGGACCCAAATTCGTAACTGAAACACCCTAATTGTAGCAACAATCTCATTCACATTTACACTTCATTAAATCAGGATGAAAGATCAACAAAAGCAAAATTGATAGCAATACTGTGCCAGTCTGTAGGTAAAAGGCTCAGAACTTTTTAACCAACTTAAAATACTGTGTGGTCTCTCATGGGATAAAAAAATTTTTTTTTTTTTTTTAAATCTATAGCCCAAAATTAGTGCTGCATGCAATTTATCCCTAAGCAGTGCACAGGGAATGTCCACAAACTTGGGTCTGCAGTGGATATGAAACCCTCTCTCCTCCTCAGACTTCCCAGCTGGAAGCTGCTTTGGCACAAGTTTACCTGGTCAAGTATAGGCAAGGGGAAGGTAGCAGGACCAGACTGCATATTGAGCTGAGCTCAGAAACAGAACTCATCTAGCACTCACAGTTCAAAAAATAGGCAGCCTCATCTTGTTATAAGCGTTTGAAGAGTCAATGCTGCAATGCTAGTCAGGAGAAATCCAAACTGAGAAAAGGGGCTCTGGGATAAACTGTTCAAAGGTGTCCAGTATATGCAAGGACCACTCAACCTTTCTGTGAGACACAGTCAGTTCTTAGATAATTGTCAGCAGTTGATCTAGGAAACAGTATGAGTTAATGGGCTTTGATTTTAAAGAGTTTTCTGGCTTCTTAAATGAAAATGGAATGAACAGTTTTCTTAAATCTCTTTTAAAAATCAAGTATCAGAACTACTTACTGAACATACAAAATATATACAGATGATTACATTTGAGTTACATTTCACAGATCTGTTGTTATTATTGAAATTATTTCCAGTAGAAATGCCTGTATTAAGTCAGTGCACCTTTATTTAGAAGTAGTTACTTCAGAATTGCAAATCAAAAATGTAAAAATAATATTATAAAGTTGTGTTACTTTTTGAATAACTCACAAGGTAAAGTCAAAGAAGACAAAAAGCCACTGAGCAAAGCAATAGTCTTCACAAATTGGTATTTAAAAGCCATGACAATTGTGCTGGCATTAGAAAATGTCTTCAGAGGAAGAAAAATGTTGACTAGAAAAATAAGAAATCAAGACACAGTCCAGAAGCAAGCCAGACAGAAAGATGGAATCCTCCTTACCTTTTTGCCATTCACAAAGAAAACAAGTTCATCTCCTGTCTGGTTTGGAGCCATGCTGCACACCTTTCAAAATTCACTCAAATAGGGTCATAGATCACCCTTCTGAGAGCAGCCCTACTCCCCACAGTGAAGTCAGCACCAGCAATATGACAAGTAATGTGAGTCTTCCTCAAGAATGTTTGACTTTATTTCTACATCAGTGCCCTATGAAAACCCATATTATATAAGAGCCAAGGAAGAGGCGTGCCAGCTGCATTTCGTTGGTGCTTCTGCAGCAGTTATGACGGAAAAGGAGCTGGAATGAGGCAGAGGGACCCGCCCCCTTTTATATAGCAATAGATCATAATTCAACTGCATTCCCTTTAGATTGTACTGCCAGGCTTGGGGCACCACTCAGAGTGTGCCACTGCAACGGCTGCCAGGAATTCACAGTATTTTGCAATACAATGCAAACTCCAGCGGAGGGGGAAATTCTATCAACTATCACCGAATATTGACAAGAAAAAGCTCTGTTTTCCTTGCTCTGTGCATCGCCATCCACCTGGCATTCACCACACAGAGGTCACGAATGAGAGCACCTGCTTATTTCAAAACTTCTCAGCTAGCAGACTGACTGCAAGACTTATGTCACCATTTTTTCTTACAGTCTTAAAGCTACAGTACCATACACCTGCAAGGCCATCATTTATACAGTTATATATTTAGCAGATAAAACTAGAGAACTGACACTTTGATCCAGCACCTCAAAAGAGGTGCTGGGCTAAGATTGTAATGTTTTGACTGGGCTCTTAAATCGTTAAGCTTACCTCATTTGGCTTAGTCTTCACATCCTGGATTTTAGGTGCATGTTGCCTGTGAAATACAGAAGAAAGACAATTCTTTGGATATTTTTTTTGTTTTCCATTTCTTTGGTGGTGGTTTCTTCTGGTTATTCCATTACGCAAGTGTACAGTTTGCACTGTTTAAATCTTTCTGATTTTCTTCCAAAGTTGTCACAGAATTGTCCATGAGCCCCTAGATATTCATGGACAAGATATGGAAATTCTCACATCCAGTTTAAAATTCCTCTAATAAACAGACAATTCCAAAGTCTTATGGAAGTTTCCTAGTACTTAATCCTGTCTGCTCCATTCTGATTTTTGTGACTTTGCTTTTCCTTTTCAGCATACCAAGCTGATTAGTTTAAATTGGGTTTGTTTTATCTTCTTAAAATCTCTGGGAAAGGACTACATCAAAATCTCCCTCCCAGGAACCTCTCTGAATGATTTACAAACCAACAAAACCTAATTAAATTGTCATTTTCCGAAAGAGTCTTTCCTTCAGTATTTAGAAAATACATCAGAGTGAACACAATACACACATTATTTTAACCAGCTTTTATCTTCTGACTCATGTATTCTATTGCCCAGCCACTCCCCTAGAACTGCTGCTTTATAACAAGTGTCAAATGTCGTCTCAGCACTTCTTTAGAGGTATTCAGTTTGCTGAAAACATAGTTCACAGTAAACTTGTGCTTAACACCAGTCGCCTTAATCTATGTTTGCAGTGAAGCTGTGCATAGCTGAACCAGTGCTGACACCTATTGTCTGGCACCTCCCATTATATAAAGAGTATTAGAAAACCAACACTTTTCTCCAAGAAATCTCTAACCCTGTTTCTCTGAAATCTATGTGCAAATTTACACAAGCTCTACCCTCACAAAGCAAGCATCAATCTCAAAATTAGTGTACTCAAGCTCAGTGCTCATAAATAGTTTTGTAATATTTTAAATAACAATTATTACTCATAACCACAGGTAACATGTTACAGCAATCTTAAAGCAAGTAGCCATTACAGCATTAACACCAAAATCAAACACATTTAGTTTCCTAATCTGCTTTCCATCATGCATAAAGTTCTTATTAGGTTTAAAGAACACTTGCAATCATGTAATCTCTTTTTTAAGGAATTCCATGCACAAATTTTTGTCTAGTCTTGGTGATAACCTTACAGCTAAATTATCGCTTTCTGCTAAATCAGTAAACAGTATACTACGATAGTCCATCGTAATGTTTGGTTTTGACCCTTAAGACTACTACACAGGTAAATTAAAAATAAAGAGAAGTACTTCCATGACAGTTACATCTACATGTATATTACACAGTAATGTAAAACTGTGGAACTCAGCTCAACAGAGTCACTCATCGTGCAATACCAGATTCATTCATTCTCTCACTACCCTGACAGGACAGTCTATTTCTATAAACATTTCACAGGCAGAGAACCAAGACACCTAAAACAGGAATTTCACAAATCCTCTAAATAACTTTGGACCTTGGGAGCTTGTGCTATTGAGGCCTCTTAGCCACTTATGGAAATCCCACCCTAAACAGAACAGAGGATTACCAGAAATGACAGAAAAATGAAAAAACCACAAACAAACAAAATTTAAATCAACTCCAACCCCTTAGTAAACTTGTATAACATAAGAATATCTCTTTCAGCATATAACACCCTTAAGTGAGCTAAAATGAAACCCTTTTGTCAATCAAACACAAACTGGATGTAAGACAAAGTATTCTGACTTACCGAGTAGTTAAAGTCTAGCAGGTTTTCCATTTTAGAAATCATTCCCTTTGCCCATTCATAGCTCAGAAATGGGTATGTTTTAGAAGTTCAAGGTTCCCTGCAGTCTCACTTATTAAAGAGTTCAGGAAGCAGTTGGCATTGGTTGAGAATAATAAAAACCATTTATAAAAAGCAGATGGCTTTTCTCATTCAGACTAGTTAACCGCACAGACCTGGCTGTTGCAATCATAATGATAATCTGTTCCACAGGTGATCATATGCATAGCTCTATACAGTGAAATGTACAGAAAGCTCATTCTTGCCTAAAGGAGTTTATTGCCAGAATTAGTACAACAACAAACCAATGCCAGAAGTAATAAAGGAAAGGACTTAAACAAAAGTGAGAACATTTGTTGCTTTGCTCTTATGTTTCTCTTGTGGGAAATGGGAGGGAAGTAAGTACAGGCAGCTCTAGGGAGGGATTTATGAGAAGCAGTTCAGTACAGCAGAGAGTAAAGCAGAGTTCCAAGACAGTGCTTTGATGCAGTACACCTTGTATCAAGCTTCTAGTGGTTTTTTTCGTATTAACTCTGTGTAATTGTTGCCCCTCTCTGATAACTTCTACAAACTTACGAATAACCAGTATTGCTAGAACCTGTGGACAGCATCTTTCAGCTGAAGTGGAAACAACTTGTTTGCTTTAGATCTAGAGAACCCTCTTCAGACATCCTTTCTGCATGTACTGGCACTCTTTTCAGGGTTCTCAAGAGGTCTCCAGCTGCTGAAGTGAGGATCAGCTGTGAGGGCATTCCAGGTTAAGTAGGGCTTTACACACCACATCTTCTTACTGATTCCTTTTTGGAGCATAAACTATGGGTGATCGAGTTTCTTTGTTGTGACTATTCTGTGCATAATTTAAAAAAACTAAATCACAAACTATCGATGAGAAACCGTGAATGTGAAAGTGGAGAATGTTGCCTGAGGATGCCCGTTCTTGACATCACTTACTGGCCACTGTTGAAGACAGGCTCCTGAAATAAGTGGACCTTTTATCTGACTGGATAGGGTGAGACAATCATACTTTATCAGCAAAGCCTCCCAAAAGATCTCGAGGAAAAGGAAACTTTCTGGGATGCTAATACAGGCAGTAAACTTTACTTTGCAATAATTAAACAAAAAAATCCATGAAAATGCCATATGAATATGAAAGCAAGCTATTAATTATGTTTTTTCCAAAGTCATATCTCAGAAAATTTTAAAAATAAATAAGTTTCATGGGCTTTCTGATAAGGAGCCTAAATTCTTTTCTGGTTAAAGTTTTGAGACATCATGGTAAAGCAGATAGAAACTGAACCTCCTCATTGAGGTTTGTGAGTGGATATTAGCTTATTATTCATGAATCACTAATTATTCAGTGTTCATCTTATAATTGCATGGATATTATCTAATTGTATGGATTCATTTTGTGAATTATGACCTCTTCACCTGCATTTGAAGATGGGTGGAGTTTAATTATAGTTCTTTTCCTAGTCCTACCACCTGACTTCCTCTGACAGCAGGAAGAAGTGAATGAAATTACTTAATGCTGCCTTCTGTTGAGAAGTACAGGTTGTCACTTGTCTTCAGAACAATTAGAGAAGCAAGACTTTTACTTCAATTCACTCACAGTTTTTCTTTCATTACCTAGTTCCACTGGATCAAACAAAGGATGTTTCAGGTATCTGAGTTGAAAAGCAATATTTTTTAAAGCAGGGTTTTTAATATGTGTCATTCTCTTCAGCAGCAGCTAATTTGAAACCTATCAAAGTTGTCTTTTACTTACTTACAGCGTATAATGAGAGAGAAACTTCAGACACCTGTCCTGATAATCTAACTCAGTAAAATCAGTAAGGTATTTTAATCCTTCTTTTTGGCCTTTTTTTCTCTTCATCTGCTGACATCCTAGAAGTATCTTGTATCTAGTCATTGTAACTCTCCTGGGATGCACCAGAAGGGAGCCTCCTCACTGGCTGCTGTCTTTGTTACAGGTGGAAGTGTTGTCTCCAGTGGATGTTTCAAGGAGGAAAAGGGAGGCAAGGGGAAGTGGGCAGGTGAAACAACCACGTAGAGTTCTTCATTCTTATGAACAACTGCTAAAGCACCTCCTCTCTGGCATCAAATACCCACCCTTCCTATTCCAAGATATTCTCTGATAAGTAGGAGCTTCTGGGCCAGTCTAATTAAGTAAAATCTAGTCCCCACACCTTGCTTGCATAGCACATGGGTAATTTTCCACTGCTTTTCTTCAGGAGATAGTTTTTACACAGAGGCCTGCCTTGCTTGTCTTCTTTTACCCTTGTGAAGGTAAGGATGCATTTTGCTCAGGAGATCATTAAATCTATTTTTCTCTTGTCTATACACCAGATGCAGTCTAGCATATGGCTCCTTGTCAAAGCCCTGATACCAGCTATACAATATAAATTTTTATTTATTATACAATCCTAAATCTGACAGGGTATCTGCACGAGTCCTCTGCCTGCCCTATCTCACTGCTAAACACTTCTCCATTTTAGAATGCAGTGTATTGGTGGACAGTTTGCTCAAAAGACAAGAAGTCTTTCCCAGCTGCTTCTACTACTACTACTAATAATAAAGGCTTCCTAAATCAACTTATTATTTGACTGCTCTATCTAGGAAAGATTTGTATCCTAAAAGCTTTGGAGCATTCTCCAAATATTAAAAGTTTGTCTAAGAAAAAGACTGTCTCCTCACAGGCCCTGCCTAAACAGAGACTTCTACATTGCAGTACCTTGTACTATGATTTGCTTCTAGCTCCTAACTAGCTCTTACGATTAAGATGACTGACAATTGTCAAAAGTAGACTTATCTAGACTGGACAGGTATGGTAAGTCAGTCCCCTAGAGAATTTAAGAAGATCCTTGTCCTCAGTATAATACCAGAGAGCGGATGCCATCATCATCACAGAAACCGGCTAATTGTCTCATGGTTAGCTTGTATCCCTCAGACTCTTTTGATTTCTCTTCAAAACAAATTCATCCTAAATAATTAGTCCCTAAGTAATAGTAAAAGGCAATAAAAATCATGCAGAAAAGAAAAAGCCCCACTGGAAAATCATGGACAGTGCTGGCTTAAGAGCAATAGCTATAAACTCAGAGTGAATCATTTAAGCAGAAAATTAGAAAAGACAGAACAGCAGTAACACTGAAGAACACCTTTCCAAGAGAAGCAGTGCATGAAAAGAAAAAGATTAACTGCTTTCAAAATGAACCTTGAACAGCCTACAGACTGGAAAATTTGTTAACAGTTGAAACTTAAATTACTTGAAGTCTTGTGTTTCCCCTCCAATCCTACCTCATGTCCAAAAGACAGATTTTCTTAAGTCATGTGCCTAATATCCTACAGTATCAATCCAAAATAAAACAGCCTTGATACTCTCAAAGTGAATAAGATTGGAGAGGAAAGAGAACATGTAGAAAGTCTGGAATGATGTACATTTTAAACACGTCTGTGAACCCCTGACTACTTGGAAGAGACATTCTTGATTACTGGGATTATTTTCATACAGAAGTACCTCACAGTTGGACGTACTTTCAATGATAGACTTTATGCATAAGTATGGACAATTATAGTCACTGAGCAGAAATCTACCACCTTCATCACTCCTGAAGCTTTCCAAATAATAAAGAATAAGTTACCTCCACTTTTCAAAAATTCGCTTGGAAACCAGTTGACAGATTAATATATTCCCTTATTACACTTCTTCCTATGTTTGCATGATGAACTTCCAGATCCCAAACATTTCTGGTCATTTATAGTTATTGCCCTTTTTACCACCTGATGACAAACACAGCAGTTTTTATCTCCCTTTTGAATTGGGGTGGCTTCCTTTTTTAATGAAACTGGTTTTTCCCTCACCATTATTTTGTATTCTCTTTTATTTTACATCCGAACACAAAAAATAGAGCTGATAGTTTTCAAGGGTTGGCAGGAGGTTACTCTGTAGAATTCAAGCAGGCAGAATGAGGTTAAGATCTTTATCGACAAATGACTTAAGGCCTTTTGGAATAACATTTCCAGCATGACTAATGCAGATACCTAACTAGAGCATAGATACACTTGTTCTTTTGGGAGAATGTTGCTGATGTATCTTGATGTAAATATGATTTATAACCTTGTTAAATTAAGATGGTAAGATGAGCTTTAAACAAACAGCTTACAAAAATAATGGAGAAAAGTAATGAACAAGTAAGATAAGTTATGAAGACGTGTATGTACAGGAATTCTCAAAGCTGCTTTTCCCCAGAAAAGGTGAGTGTGCCCTAATGGTTAACAAGGTTGAGACTGTAGAAATGACAGACTGCTAGTTGTTTTCTGCTCTCTGTTATCTCTATTACTAGCCACACAGGAATGTCCAATCCCACCTCTGTCTGGTTTCTGCTGAGTAAATCCATAGTTTCTTTGTAATGATTTTTCAGTGATCCTTCTAGGAGATAAATCAGATCTAGACAAAACACCTCAACTTAAGTGGCCAGAGTAGCCAACATTACTGACTTTAATAAAGAAAACACAAAAAGCTTGTATTGCCTTGAATGAAGTATAAGCTATTCTATATAAATAAAACCACACTGGAGTTGAATCCAGAATTTCTATTTGGTTTATTGCAACAATAGAATACTTCCAATAAGAGGAAGAGGTTTCTGTGCCACTAAGCTTGCAATCTAAAACAAAAGCCTCAAATTAAAAAAATAGGCTAAGAGAGCCCAAGATAAAGACCTAGTTAATTTCTTATAACTTTTATAACAGTGTGTAGTGGGTCTGGGATGGTAGTGATTTTCCACAGTAGCTCTTGCAGTGCTGTGCTTGTTGTTGATATCAATATTATGACTACCGCTCGCATAACATCAAGGCTGTCCCTCCAGCATTCCTTCCCCCACCTTCACCAATAGCGGTGGGTGGGCACGATCTTGGGAGGGACCATGGCTGAGACAGCTGACCCAGGCTGACCAAGGAGATATTCCATACCATATGACGTCAGCTCAGTAATATAAACTAGGGGGAGAGGAGCAGTGGGGGGAGGCCAGATTCATTCTGGGCCTTCCAAAAGCAACCGTCACGCGTACTGAAGCCCTGCTTCTCGGGAGGTGGCCGGACATCGCTGCTGATGGGAAGTAGAGAGTAACAGCTTTATCTGCTTCACTTTGCTTCTCGCGCGCGCGTGCGGCTTTGCTATCTCTATATTAAACTGCTTTTATCTTAACCCGCGAGACTTTCATCTTATTTTCTCCTCTTCTCTGGCTTGCTGAGGAGGTGGGTGATCAAGTGGCGTGGTGGGTGTCTGGCATCTAGCCAGGGTCAAACTACCACACAGTGAATACTGAAGCAGATAACAGCTTTTAGGAGGGACTAGTGTGCAACGTATAACATGCAACCTGTTGCATATTCCATGTCTTACAGAATTATAGCATAAAAGTACACATAGTAACCTGCACTGACAGCTGAAATAACACAAAAAGAATTGATAGAATTCTAGCATTATTCAACACCAAGCCATCAATACCAAATGTCCAGATCCCAAGGAACTTCAACAGTGTTCTGAACTGACCTCTTTTTTTCATCATCACATCATTCCATAACACAGCTGTGAATGCCAAAAAAAAATTCATCAGATCTTTATTTTAGTTAATTTATCTGTTCTACCCACCAGCTAATATTTGCATGTGTTCATAGATTTTTTTTTTTACATTTAATTCCCTTGGTCCAGAAGTTTATTATTGTCAGTCTTTTTACTGAGATGGTGAACAAAGACCAAGAACAAGGCTCCAGCCTGTTAATATCTGCCACTTCAGAGCACAGAGTCAGTGTCCGCTCTACCACTTTAGACAAAGCAGCTAAGGGCTAGGGGAAGAACCACAATCCAGCAGAACATCCCATAAGATCAGGGAGTGGCAGCCAATTAGATATGTGATGATTATTACTTTAGAAACATCAAAAAAGTAATGGTAGACAGGTTTTCACCAGACTCTGTTCTGGAAGCTGCGTTGTATTCTGCAAATGTGGGGTCCATTTCCTATACTTGCCTCTTGCTTTATGAGATGCAGATCTTAACCAAGCTGGCTTTTAAACTCTTGCTTTGATCCATCATTAAAATAACATATTAGGTCGTCTCCACTTTTCTATGAGTAGAATCAATATTTGGACCAAAAAAAATTTGGTTATTTATATCTACACTTACAGTGTACAAACTCATCTTTTTAAAATTAATATTCTTATAAAACCAGCTTTTTTTCACATCACATTTCTCATTTCTATGTAGATTTTTAAAAGCTAGTTCAAGTTTCTCATCTTGCAGAAGAAATTACAGAAATACAGAATAGTTAGACAACCTGACTAAACAGCAGGACAAATAGTGATGACACCAAGGGTGAAATTTTCAAGAGTACTCAGTGCTGTGCTCCTTTCTTACTACACTCAGTGGGAGATAAGTTAAATAAACATCAAATGCTTTCTGAATAATTCCACCGAGTGAGAAAACACCCACTGTTTTCACTGAGACTAGAATCTGAACCCAGAACTTATACCCTGTTGACTGAAACATAATATGTACACATCTTTACTTTGTTTATATTTCCCAGCACTGATGTCCCAGCAAAAGGATGCAAAGTCAAAGTAAGATCAATTAAAGCAAAAGTAAACAGACTAGACTGTTTTCCCACACTGACCTGAAAGGCATGAAAGCAATAGAAGCCTGAAGAATAACGCAAGTACTACTGACTTTCCTGGAAGAGTTTTGTTTTGTTTTCTGAAACAAGAAATAACTATAGAGAAGATTTTTCCACAGTGCATAACCCAACAAATTTTTAAGAGCAGGAGAGTTTAGGGAGTTGAAAGCATATTCTGTTATCACAACTCCAAGATATCCATTTTGGATAAAAATTTGTAATGAGTATAGCAGCTCAAGTATTTCAGCCTCCTAAAATATAAATTTAACAGTTTCATTTATAGTCATTCACATCTCATTCTTGTATCTCAGGAAAATCTCTTTAGCACAAGGGTGAGAATGAGTACCCACTAGTTTTGGGCAAAATTGACAACATCTTTGATTTTACGAGATAATTTTCCCACGCTTCAAGTTTCTCAGGTCTCTTAACCTGGCTGATGTTCATGTCAACGTTTGTTGTAAGAAAAAAACATAGTTGTCCTTGATCCCTTACCTACGCTGACGTCAGAGGAAGTTTGGATGCAGAAAGGTGGCACAATGTTCAGGATAAACTAAAGGGAAAAAAAAAATTAAGAACATTCATGGTCAGGGTCTGCTGATCTGTTTAAGCCTGACTCAGCAGCGACTTAGCAAAAAGCAAGTCCCCATTGGGTGAGGAGAGGGAGCGGATCCCAGAGCCGGTCAGCTGCAGAGGTCAGCGGCGGGACTGCAGGGAAGGTCAAGGGCCTGCCAACCAGTGCCTGCACCTTGTTCCTAGCAAGGGCAGGCAGGGATAGCCAGCAGGGCACCAGCAGGGTAATTCTGTTGCCTGCCATGCTCTGGTCCCCCTATAACCCTTAGCAGGACCCCAGCAGAAGGATGTTGCTTCCAGTCTGCTGATGGCAGTTCCTCTAGGCTAAGACTTTGTGGACATGAGCTTAAACGCAACAAACCTTTTCCTAAGAAGACATTAAAAGAAGAGGATCTGCACAAAAAACAATAAGAACAACAACAAAAAACAACCCAGACATCCCACTGCTTATATAAATTATAATGTTGAGCAAGTATGTACATTTTGAGCCTTAGTGGATCTCCCTGCTCTTGTCTCAGCCTGTAGCATGCCATCTGGTGTCTATTCCTTACAGCTTGAGATGGACTCTTCAAGTGAACTGTTAAGAAGCACATGGCTATTTCTAGAAGGGCTATGACATAAGTATATATCTATAATGTAACCATCAAAAGATGAAAGTGTCATTAGTTAAAGGGAAGAGCACAAACAGTTTTAAAGCAATTAAACAGAACTATGAGCACAGGGAAATTATTTAAAGGGGACAAATATGATACATTTGTTTCTCTGGAAGTAAAGATTTCTCAGTTACTTCATCTATCAGTTAAAACGCCTTCTGGTCCTACCCAGACTGACACAGAAGGATGGCTTCCTAGCAGAATCTACTTCTGCATTGCATAGGACATTTCAACAGCTGCTCTGACAAGCTACAAATAATTAACTTAATCTACATTGTGCAAGCAACAAGGAAAAGATTACAAAATCCATTTATGCAATTGAGACGTGTGACGTTGGGACACCCTGGATACACCTCAGCAAGCTGATGGTCCTCTTCTAGTTTTTATACACAAGATGGAAAACATTAGGAAAAGCAGGCCTACATAGGCTAAATGTGATTTAAAACATGGAACTCCTGCACTGGAAGAAAAGAAAAACACTTTTAGAAATACTCATTGTCACACATCATTACTAACATTGAACTTCAAAAAACAAACAACAACAACAACAACAACAAAAAAGACAACACAAAAATAGTTATTTCTATTCTATTTACTCTATTGTAAAAACTCAAAGGTATCCAGAATATGGCAATCAAGATAAACCAGGATAAATAGTCCATGTGTGCCATTTTTTCCTTCCCTTTCCACTTATCAGCTGGCTAGAAGGTGGCAGCCAAATCATTCCAGAAAATCATTTTAGATGTATCGATAGTGCAAAATTCTGCAAGTGTTCTCCACAATGCAAAAACTTTCCAAACAATTGTGACTAATTACAATGATGTATACTACTCAAATATTTAAATATGATCACACAATTGATAGTATTCATTTCTTTGCCTGGAGAAGGCAAACTTTTGCCATTATTGCTTGCTGGAACTTTACAGCCCTCATTACTGACTCTCATTGAAAAAAAAAAAATAAAGACCAAATCGGGCATTTTTGTTCTAGCCCTTCTAGATAAAGCATGTCCCAAGATCGCTGCACACTCCAGAAGCATTAAACTGCTGAACTCTTTATCCCACATCTCACACTTAAAATAAGTGGGCTAGTTTACCCTGTGGTAAAGTTAATCTTCTTCATAGTAGCTAGTATGAGGCTATAGTTTGGAATTGTGCTAGAAATAGTGTTGACAATTAATGGATGCTTTCATTATTGCTGAGCAGAACTTACACAGTGTCAAGGCCTTTACTGCTCCTTACACCACCATGCCAGTGACTGGGCTGAGGGTGCACAAGAAGCTGGGAAGGGACAGAGCTGAGACAGCTGACCTCAACCCACCAAAAGGTATTCCATACCAAATGACATCATGCGATAAAAGCTGGGGGAAGGAGGCAGTTGCCACTCAGGATTAAAATACAACAGTAAACATCTTTGAGTTACATGAATGAGAGTCAGAATGAAGACTTCAGGGAAAAGAGAAATCACTCCAGATGATACTATCTTTAACAAGACAAGACCCATATTTGGAAAAGCACAGGCAGGCAACATTCTCAGGAAATATGACAATGCTCTGATGAAGAGGCACCAAGTAAGATGTAAATGTAAAAAGAGGACTAGAGGTTTTTTCCACTGAAATGTCAGAAGACATTTATTTGATGACATATTCTGTATTGTAAGTCTTCTCTCAGGTAGCACAGCATTCAGCCTGGGCTGAGCCGTTCTACAAGGAAGAAGTTGATCTTACAGGGGTTTTGGAGCTAGCCAGTCTCACGCTCCACTGAGCTGAATATACCCAAGTTCAACAGGAGACTGTACAAACAAGCACATCCACAGACTAAGTCTAGCAGAGGTCACAGTGTTCACACAGTCACATATCTCATCTGTGGTTATAGCAAGGTATTCTGAGTTTCCCATCCAGCTCCACAGAACTTCTGTATGCAAGAAAAGAAAAGCTGGAACAGAGGTATATTATTGTTTTTTTCTTGTCATTCCTTATTTCCTTCAGCTGTTAGTCTTACTCTTCCATAATCATTAAGACCATGACTCTTACCCTTTCAGCTGAGAGTTTTTACTCTGAATCCACCTTATTGTTGTTTCATCCAGAATTGTGACTTCAAAAGGTCCTTCAAACTTTCCAAACAGAGTAAATATGCTTTAATGGCAATTCCCTTAGAGAAGCTTCTTGAATGGATCTCACTACAATATCTATCTCTAAATCTTGTGGATCTGCACTGATTATCATGAATTGCTGAAAATTCACATTGGTTCAGGACACTTGCCACATGTTTTTCTCTCCAGACCATGTTTGCTAGCCTGCAGAATCACACTCCAGAGCAGATCAATGCTGCCTCACATCACATGCTGTCAGAAGAAGGTTGATTACCTTTCTGATTGAGGCTGTTTGTCTCCAAAAGTGATGATATATTTCACTTCCTTACATTTTCCTCCTACTCTTCAGCTCTGCAGCTTACTGACTCAAGGCTGGCTTATTGCTCCCTTCATACAGCCTTCCTGACATTGCTTGAAAGTCTCTCCTTTTGTTCCATTTTCCTTTGTTATGTTTCATAAGGACCATGCTAAAAAAAATTTAAAAAATACAGTGTCTTCTATTTGACTTTTTCAACATTTGTGCTTACTAAGACATCATGGGGTTTTTTTGCTGGTGCATCTCATTATTAACACTTGATCAACAGAAATTTCTTTTCCCTCCCAATTACCACTGGGGATCCTTAAGGCAGCTTAACAGAAGATAAAACCTGACCAGATAGGTTAAACACACATTGTGAGCAAATATATTTCAGGCATTGAGGTCTGTTGCACGTAGGAAAAGTACACATTTTTCTAAAACCAAGACTGACTGCAGAAGCAGCTCTTTGATCGGCACATTTAAATAAAAAGTACTTAGAGACCTGGGCATCAATAGATGAGTAATCAGATATACGTATTTAACATCTTATTCAGACATCAGATTCTGCTGGGATTCCCTCCTTCTTATTCCTATGACACTGACATCTCTTCAATGAATGTTTAATGACTACATTTACCACAATTACCTTACATTCTTTTACTGTCAGTTACTAATTCCTCCTTTATGGAGGAAATCAAAGTTACCATGTTACCTATCCAGAACTTCCCTGTTTCCCAATCCTCTGATTGTTTCACTGTTTTCCTCCTGTGGTTCTTAGTTTTCAGCATGCAGAAAAACTGGTTTAAGCCCTCTTTTGTGTCTGTACCTTTTTCCCCAAACAGTCTTTCTGTTGCCACCCTCATGCTACTTCTTCCCATAACTAAGTTAGAGCCCACAGTCAGCTTCTTTGACATAGATAAGCTTTGCTCATCTAGGCTTCTATGCTCAGCTTGGTAGACTTACTTGAACACTTCTATCCTAATTTTCTGAGCCCTGTAAGGCCACAGGAAGCTAGCAGAGAACACGGTCACCAGGATGAAGAATCCACAGGTATGTCCTGGCAGAATAACATCCCAGACTCCATTAGGTCAAAGTCTTGAAATCATTGTTGCCCTTGACTTGCTTGAGGCTGAAAGCAGTAGCTATGTACATAGTATTCTTGGCTATGTAGTGCTCCTCTGCATCTCCCTTCTTATTTCTGACTTCAGTGAGAGGAGACTTGGTTGCAGAAAACTCCACCGTCTGCCAAGTGGCATAGTCAGCATCTGGGTCCTTGGTGTGGAGCAGTGGGTTCTCCTCCTCACAGCAGTGTTGGTGCATTCCAAGATCAAAGCCAGCTGACTTCCTCCAACCTGAGAGTCCTGCAGATGAAAACCATGTACTCCTCACTTTTGCAATTCAGTCCCCACCTACGGCAGATGTTGTAGCTCATTTGGCAACTGGGATGTTTCATCTTGGGTGGTACTTCTTATCTGACGTCCTTTGACAGAAGTATCAGAACTAGATTCCCAACAAGTCAGGACCAGAAACAAGGTAAAGTGCTCCAGAGAATAAGACAGAAGCAGAAACAGCAGTAGAGAGAGTGTTTTGTTTTGTCCCTTGAGGGGTAGAAAATAGGCACCTACTGTCCCCTCCCACCTGAGGAAGCTAGATGGTCTCTGCCAAACGATAGTTAACTTCAGTTTCCTTGCTGCCCTAGATCCTTAGTTGTCTAAATAAAAAAAAATTAAGCCTGCAGTCCTGCATAGTTTACTATTTCTCTATTTATTAGAAGTAAACAGCTTGATGATGGCATGTTTTTTCAGGCTTAAAACAGCAGGAGACCCTAAATGAGCTTCTTCCTTTTCATAGAAGTTTGGCTTCATGAATTCCATGTCTGAGGCCTCTGCTCTACTAGACAAGAAACCCTGAAACAAAACACTCATACCTGCTTTGATCAGACTGTGACTTTTCCAGTATGCATACAGTTATTGGAGGAATGCAGTTTAGACTTAGCAGTGATTTCTCTAGACCCAGACAATTTCTTGTAGTGAAGAACTCCTTTGCTAGTTACAGCTTCCCTTTCTGTTGCACCCTGTATCACATCATGCATCAGAGAAACCAGTGCAGGGGGAGTCCAAACAATCAATCTCTTCTTGTTATATTTTTGTGGGCACCTTCTGTCTGCGTTTCTTTATACTTTGGCATAATTTAGTCTGCCACACCTATTTCCAAACAAGGGTCTCATCCTGTTGAAGTAAGACAGCATCTATAGGAAAGCACTGACTTTGTTTAAACTATCTAAGATACCAGTTTAATAGGATAATGCATTGGGAACAGCATCTGCCCTGTTGCTTGATTTATAATAGTTCCATAAGGATCAGTTATCAATGGGCACATTAAAGAATACCCAGCTATTTGCTAGTCCAACAAATATTAGGATTAATCTTGAAAGATCATCCAGTGCAAACCCACTGCCAGAGCAGTACCTTCTAGATTAGGTCACACAGGAACTCATCCAGGTGTCAGCCACTCCCCCCAGTTTAGTATCATCAGCAAACTTGCTGACAGTGCCCTCTGTTCCCTCATCAAGGTCATTAATGAAATATATTGAACAGTACCAGTCCCAGCACCAGCCCCTGAGGGACTCCACCAGATACAGGCCTTCAACTAGACCCTGCCCCATTGGTCACAATTCTCTGCCTTCTTCCCTTCAACCAGTTAATAATCCACTTCACTATCTGATCATGTAGCCCACACTGTCTCAGTTTTGCTGCCAGGATGCTGTAGGAGATGGTGTCAAATGCTTTACTGAAATCAAGATAAACCACATCCACTGCACTATCACCATCTATCCACCTGGTTACGTCTTCATAAAAGGCTATGAGGTTGGTCAAACATGATTTTCCCTTGGTAAAGCCATGTTGACTGCTCCTAATGACCCTCTTGCCCTTTAAATGCCTGCAGACAGCACTCAGGATAAGTTGTTGCATCACTTTTCCACAGATGGAGATGAGGCTGAGAGGTCCGTAGTTACCTGGCTCCTCCTTCTTTCCCTTTTTAAAGACTGGAGTGACATTTGTTCTCCTCCAGTCCTCAGGCACCTCTCCTGATCTCCATGACTTACTGAAGATGATGGAGAGTGGTTTAGCAATGACTCCCGCCAGCTCCCTCAGCACCTGTGGGCGCATCCCATCAAGGCCCATGGATTTATGTACATCTGGATTCCTCAACAGATCCTTAACCCAGTCCTCATCAACCAAACAAAACTCTTCCGTTAACATGACTTCTTCTGGAGTCTGGGGTTCCTGAGGACACTCTCCAGCAATACAGACAGAGGCAAAGAAGGTCATTCAGTAACTCTGTCTTCTCTGTATCCTCTGTCACCAGGGTACCCACCTCATTCAACAGTGGACCTACATTGCCTCTAGTGTTGGTTTTATCTGCAACATATTTGAAGAAGCCCTTTTTGTTGTCCTTGACCTCCCTTGCAAGGCACAGCTCCAACGAGGCTTTAGCTTTTCCAATTGCCTCCCTACATCCTCTGACAACAGTCTTACATTCATCCCAAGTGGCCATTCCTATCTTCTGTGACCTATAGACTCTCTTCTTCCACGCGAGTTTGCCCAACAATTCCCTGTTTAACCATGAGGGTCTCCTCGCTCCCTGTCTTGATTTCCTACCCTCTGGGATGCTCTGATCCTGAGCCTGGAAAAAGGGATCTTTGAATAGAGACCATCTTGGGCCCCTTTATCCTCCAATACCCTGTCCCATGAGACGTCCCCGGCAATTGCTTGAAAAGGCCAAAGTTGGCCCTGCTAAGCTCCAGGGTTGTGAACCTGCTTGTTATTCTGTTCCTCCTGCACAAGATTCTGAACTCCACCATCTCATGGTTGCTGCAGCCAAGGCTGCCCTCAGCCTCAACCACTTCAACCAGACCCTGCTTGTTTGTGAGTACAAGATCCAGTAGTGCTCCTCTCCTAGATGGAACATCCACCATTTGCATCGAGAAGTTATCATCAACACACTGAAGGAACCTCCTGGACTGCAAACAGCTAGCTGTGTAGGTCTTCCAGCAGATGTCTGGGTAGTTGAAATCCCCTATGAGAACCAGGGCCTGTGATTTTTGAGGCTGTAATGCAGTTACTTGCAGTTTTACAGACAGGAAAACCTGAGAAGCTAAGAGGAACTCTTAGATCATACAGTGAATCAGCAATAGCACAGGAACAGACACGACAAATCCACACTCCCTTTTCTACAGTGTCTGGGCTAGGCTCTTTTAAAGTGGCTAAACCATCCAACTAACTCTGTTGCTTCAAAATATTGCTTAAATATTAATTTGATGAAATTGATATTATGGCTTTCTGCCCAATACTCATAAATTTAATTTTCATTTACTCTAAATTCTTATAAGAAAAAACAAGATTCCTTTTAAAATTATTAGAAAGCAGCATCTGCAATACTGCAGAGCTAAATTAAGTTCCCAGGATTGCACTTCCAGCTTCCACCTACTTCTGTGGCAGAGTAGGCAGGGAAGAAGAGTTTTCCAGGTCTACCTATAACATTCACAGGTCTACATATAGAGAAATTCCCAGACTCTCCTAGCTAATCTAGCATCAGATAACAGGAAAAATCACCAATTATAGCTGCAGATCCTCACTGTCTTTTAGCCTACAAATTCCTCCTTTTTCACAATAATTACATTGTCCAGATATTATCTTTGGTTACAGCTCTACCTTCCCACATATCAGTTAAATTCATTTGCTCTAGTATTTTTAGAGCAGAACATCAGCCATCACCTTCAGAGCCCTCCTCTCAAAGAAGCATCTGGCACACACAAACTCAGGGGAAAATATCCCCAGTCTTGCCCTACTCCACATGCTTTTGAGACACAAAACGCTCTCCTGAAATAAACATCACCATCCAGGAAGAATTGTCCTGCAGAGAAAAATACAGTCCACGTATCAGTTCACAGACTCTGATTGCAAGGATCACTTCCAGATGTGTTTCACATCTTCGGAAGGTTTGATTTTGGACTATTAAAAGGCCATTCAATCAAAAAATTGCAAAAGCTTGGTGTCCTTCACTAAGGGACATGAAACTGAGCAGTTGTGCAGACTGCTCCAGGGACTACCAATTACACAAACTTTGTAGAATCTTACTTGTCATTTTAACTTGACAATTTGTTTGCCTAATATTTGGAAAGTGGTGCTGATTAAATTTCTCCTGTAGTTTGATGGGCCCATGCTAGCTTGTCTCTGGTTCAAAGTCAAAACATAGAATATGGGGAAAAATAAAGCCCTTGTAAAAATTGGTATTGTGTGATTAATTAAGCTGTTATTTTTTCTTATATTAAAGTAAGTATTTCCTAGCTGGTATTTTCATAATTCCTTCAAGGTAACCTGAGTCCTTATGAACAGTTATACTGACTGTACTGCACTTAAATCTTACCTCTATTTTTCTCCACTCTTTAGCAATTCTGCCTCTTTAAGTTTGTTCATTTTAAAGAGAGAACATATACAACCCAAAGTGATCTTCATTGATCTATGCCAATTAAGAATCAGAAGTGCCTTTCTGCTGCCTGAGAGAAACATGTACTTATTCCAATTGCTCCTTCTAGATTAATACACACATTTATCAGCGATGGAGTTTTCCTGTGGATTCAGTTTAATGCTGATAAAATGAGCAAGATTATGTAGACCTTCTGAACATTAAAATTTAATCAAAATCTTAGATAACAGCTTGCTAATTACATAAAGCTTTATACTGCCGGATTGGACAATTAATACAACTTTGGTCTTAACCAATAGGCTCAAACTGTATTCTCCATATGGTTGCAACAAGCTAGACAGCCTGAAGTTTGCTAATTCTGGTAATGATACAGTCATTATTAATAATCAATGTACTATAATAATAAGGCACTTATGTTGATTCTAGAACTAGTACCATGAGATATTGTGTCTGAAGTGCAATCTACAGATGACACTTGATTTCCTAGTTTCAATGAAGATGATTACAGGTATCATCAAGACAGCAATGATGATTTCACAGGTAGCAGTGCCCATTCTCTTACCATTTCAGATAATGAAAAATCTTACAAAGATGTGTTTACAACCACTTGGTGAAACCACAATAAACCAAACCAATTGGAACTGGTTTTGCCTTTTCCCCCATTTCCATTAATAAAGAGTATAATGAGATGTCCATTACCATGAGATCTTTTTAGATTACAAATCCATCGTTTGCAATAAATAATTGATGCTGGCACTTTAAGTCACATGAAAGCAGTCATTACTACCTGACTAGCTTCCGCTCGTGCTTACCCACAGTGGAAGCAAATTATTCCCATGGCCTCCAATTGACCGGCACACTTCAGAAAGACTAACGTCACTGTTAGGAGGGCATTTTTACAGATGTATGCTTTCCCATCACGCTCGTAAAAGAGCAAACATTGACTAATTTAAGTAACCTGTTGTTTTGAGAAAAGTATGTGAATAATTACAACCTTGATCCATCCTTGTGTAGCAAACGTCTAGATGACCTATCAGTTGCAGCTTGCAACATCTTTCCAGCCTCTTCCCCACTTTGGGTAAATGGCACAACCCCAAGCAGAGCCAAAGCACTTTGGAACGTTTAGCAAGTATTTTACTGTTCCCATAGCACACGACTGGCTTAAGAATTATTTATGACAGGAACATCCATGCTATTAATCCTCTTGGGAAATGGCAGAAATACAAAATGACAGAACTAAAGATTTTTAAGGGTGCTCCCAAAGGTCAAGATTTTGTCGAAACATGGTGGGAGTCTACCAAGTGTACTCTGATGAAACAAAACAACCTTACTGACAGCTAAAGCAGAGTCACTTGCTCTACTTTACGCCTCCAGGGAGGAAGGGTGTTTAAGAATAGTGCTAATATCTAGCTCCTTCCTAGTTTAGTGTTTGTTACAATACTTAATTTAACCAAATCTGGGGAAAAAAGCACATCCTCACCTTTTTTGCATCACATTATTTATGTTTTTCATGCCATTGAGGAGGGGAACAGGAGGGGAAAAGCCACAGGATTCCTTTCAAAAGAGGATTATAGGATTATCCTGATAGTAAATATTCTCCTGGTTCAGGGTGCCTTTGTTTCATGAATGCAGCATATTCAACCATGCAGAGCTTTTCAGATCTTCTAGTCACACCTTCTTGCAAGTTCAAGTGTCAGACCTAGAATTTCCTGCACTCACTAATCTACTGTTGTGGCAGGCACTCCCTGAAAAATGGTTTGTCATATCCTTCTGAAGACAGTATGTGTCATAGCACAGAAGTTGTGGGAAATAGTATGTGTGAGCATTTACCCTACCCACACACTGCATGAACTAACTCTTGGGCCATTTAATCTCCTGTCTCAAAAGCTAATTGTAGTACCTTTCAAAAGTTATTTATATTTTTTTTTGTTCTACCCTCTGCATTTCATTTTATTACTTTTACAACATCAAAACATGTGCAAGCATATCTTTATCATTGCTGTATTACAGAGTTTCTTCTCTAAGGCACCTAGACCCCAAAGCCAGCCCAGTCATAGGACACCAGTAAAGCACTTCCCTACTGTCTGACACTCATCCATGTTGATTCTGCAAGTTGCACTCCCTGCAAAAACAATTACTTGAAATACTTAGCCAATTCCCTTCCAAATCCAAGTTCTCCTGAATTCCAAGTTACTTTTCCCATGAACTAAGCCCAAATTGAGGACATATATCTGATGTTTGTCTACATCATGCAGTGAACTTCCCTGGCCTCTATCCACTGCCCTAGTAGCATTCATGGTTTTTTAGCCATTGGAAATCAGCAGATCCCATCCATGAAAGACTTAGCTGCACACAGCAGTTTTTGTCAGGAAACACAGGAGGCCTAGTTTCCACTCATGTTATTGTCTCAGCAGAGTCAAGGAGAAGGGATCTAGTGTACCCTGTTTCAGACTAACATAAAACAAGATCATACCTTGGATTTACACTACACTCATTACACTTCCTCCAGGTGCTCTTGCTAACTGTCCCAAAGAATGTATATGTACGTTGTACAGATTACACTCACCACTTGCCCTAAAAATTTACCCTTCCAATTTGTAAAGGTTACACTTTTGCCCCATAAATCTAAGATAAAAAAAAATATCTTAGGAATGTCCTGAAGTTCCAGTATACTCTGCTGTTGTAGACACTTCTTCTCCCTTCAGTCTAAGAAGCTCAGATGAGGCAAACAACAGAACTTGCTTCATGTTTTAAGTAAGCCAGTCGAGAAAGATTTTTCCTCATATTTCCCAACATTAGCTCAGCCCACTCACAACTTTTCCAGGCAGATAAGTCCAGCTGCATATCTAACTGTGAAATCTGATTAGGCAATATGTCAAATATACCTGCAGTGACAGTGTAAACCATTCATGACATGCAGCTCCTCAGACATGACAGCATTTTTTGAATACAATTAATAGCAATGGTAGCCAGATATTTTTACCTAGAAGGATGCAGGAAAAAAACACAAACCTGAGCAGATTGCCAAAAGACCTGCTAATTAACTTCCTCAAGGAGCAGTCTATCAGTAAGATGTAGTTTGAAGCAATTCAGCATAGCAGATTTTTATAAGTTAATTGTTTCATTTTCTAACCGCTTTGCTGTAGCTGTGCTCATATGGAACCTTGGGGATCAGTTTGCAGTGTGTTTCTTACACCAGCCTATCATAAAGGCATACCCTATAACTACATTTCTACAGACAGCTGGAGTATGAGATGAATATTGAAGTCACTAGCTCAGATTTTAATGAGCAACATTGAGCTTTGCAGAACATCTACAGGATGCTCCTCATCCTGTCGTATCAGGCAGGTTTCCCTCGGTTGAGTTTCACCAGTAAAGATTAAAAAAGTTTTTCTGGCATTACAAAGCAGCATAGCTATCAGAGCTCCTCTTCACACACTGAGCAATCTGCTCTTTACAATACTGACAGTTCCCTCAGACATTCTCCTATGCCCACAGAAATCAAGAAAAACTTTACTAATGATCCTTATAGGTTGTGGGCTGGGATTTTCTCTTTCATAGAAGCTTTGCAATTCAGACAGTTCTCTTGCAGTTGTTTATCAAAGGGAAACGAATAGACTATCAGGTCCAAAAGAAGACATCTACCTTCGATAGCAGTGAAAAGCATATGCTGAATAAGAAAGGACAAGTTATCCTTCTTATTTCATTGCCCTAATCTGCCCACAATGTCTTTTGCAGACAGCCAAAATCTACTTGCGTTAGTGAATTTCTCCTAATATGCTAGCATAGGTCAGTATCTAAATTGTTTCAAACTTCCTGTACTCACCAGCAGCTGACATAGAGCTGTTTGCCCACCAGGCAAGAGGGAGCAGGAGTCTTGACCAGAGTTAGGGCTCCCAAATTTCATAGCATCATAGAACGGTAGGGGTTGGAAAATTTTCAACAGTGCTGTAGCAAGTACTCCAGGCATCCAGTGCAGAGCACGACCAGCTGCAGAGGAACAGGCTTTGCTGCCCACTTACAGAGAGGTTAAGCCACAAGGGCAGTAGCCCAGGCCTCCTTGCTGAGGGACACTAGTCAGCCTCAGAGACACATGGCACATCAGTCTCTCCCCATCTGTCTCAGACCCCCGCATGTAGACTTGAACCTGAACCTCACTTACAATAAAGTCACACTAAGCAGGCTGCTGGCAGCACAAAGGCCCCAGGACCTGCACCCAGAGCATAGAGAGGGCATGTACCACCTCAGACTGCTCTGTTCCATCCCTTTGAAAGACCAGGATATGAGACACTCACCTCTTTACCGGGCCTAGAGTGAATACACTGATCCCCCAGACAGGGCCAGCTCTTAGCCACAAGCAGCAGCTCAAGCTGGGAGGACTCCCAAGGAGCAGCCCGTGGACACAGACTAGACAATCTCTAAAGGTCCCTTCCAACCCTACCATTCTATGATTCTATGATCTTATGACACACCTCATCCCTACAGCAGGGAGGTGGCTTATACTGGGAAAAAAAACCTGTAGGAACCACTGGGGTGGCCATTCAAACAAACACAGCCTCCAGCAGCCACTCAGGGGCCCTGCTTGCAGGAAATTCTATTACAGAGAAGAGAGGCTGCAGAGCTCCAGGGGACATACAGCCTGACTGCTGGGCTGCTACTCTCCTCGCCTCCTGGCATGGACAGCTATAGAGCTGGCCCTGCTTGCAGGTAGGCCACATTGCCCGTAGCACTACAAGTAGCCTACCTCCTCCCTAACCCACAGCAGCACAGCCTAGGGCAGGAACAAGTACTGATCTGCTGGTGCACCATGCAAAACATACTACAAGTTTTGCTTGCTTTTAAATGAGAAAGGGCAGGCACCTCCCCACATGCATGCAGACATCAAAAACTACCCCAGAAGAAGAGAACACCCACCTTCCAGGATTAGGATAATTTTGCAGGAGGAGACCATCAGGCTTACACCCAGAACATATGGTGGTCCACAGCACTCAACCAGCTGAGGAGCTACAGAGGCTGCCAGAAGACAAACACTGGAGCACAGCCTGAGCACTGGGAATCACATCTGCCAGAGAAGCTGCAGCTCTTCCCTCCAAAACACTGATATAATAGCAGGGCCATCATAGAAGCACCAACCTTCTTCTTTTCTTCTGGATTTATTAGCTATGTACAGGTGCCCTCAGGTTGTTGCCAACACACCCCACTTGAGGCAGGACCCATGTGCTGTCCCAAAGTACCACTGAAGATAAAAGCCTTTTTAAACCTCCTCTTTCCCTGTCATACTAATTTTTTATTTGTAATATCAACATGAGTATTTTGCATCAGTTGCTTTTCCAGAAGTTTTTCAGTCAAGCATGCACTAATGTGCCTGTTTTATTATGCTCTGCTGTCCTTGTCATTACTCAGCGCCAAAACATCAGCAAAAGCATCTCTGGTCCTTTCTCACCTTCTTTTCGGTTGAAGGAATTAAACATTTATGCTAAGACATACATCATACAGTCATTGCATATGCTGGATCAGGAGGCAGGGAAAGGGCAGACCTTAAACCCCAACAACCCATAAGCCCCCAAGAGGCATTTAATTCTGATGGGAGTTGTAGCCAAAGGAAGACTTCTCCTATGGCAGAAATTTATCAGTCCTCTATTTTCCCTGTGAAGAATCACGTCGCTATGCCTTGCATTTAAACAAACCTGCTTCCAATGAGTTATATACTCCTCTCCACCTGACAGCTCAGTTAATTTGGGAAGCACCCATCTGACCCTACAAGCTCCTGGGTAGACACAGCACTTCTGTCATAAACTGGTTGAGCAGCTTTAGGCAAAGTATGGCAATTGAAAAGAGCCACTTCTGCCACAGAAGTTATTAACCCTTCTCTGCAGAAAGAAGGGAATCTGTGTAAACTGTCATTAGGTCGGTGCATCATTGGAATGCACTATTCTTATCATGGTGGCATCAAAAAATTCCAATACAGTCATAAGTTCCTCCATTCTGTAAGTACATAGCCCCAGCCCTAGATGCCTGAAATTTAAGTAGGTAAGACAAACGAAGAGTGTGGAAATGAGGTGTAAGAAATTAAATTACTTTTCCGAGGTCATTCAGGAGATCTGTGGCACACCCAAGTACAAAACTTCAGTCTTTATCTCACGGTTTACCACAGAGGCCTTGTTCCTTCATGTCCTAGGCTGTACACCTGAAATGTTTTTTGCCTCCTGCCTTCCTCCTCCTTAATGTTACTTCATTTCTGAGGTTTAGTTTCTGGCCCATGGGACATTTGGCAGACATTGCCTACATATCACAGCCCTAGGCACTGTCATGTTATTATAGTTATTTCTATCTTCCCTGCTTTGCCTTGTCATGTTCTCCACCTGGTGTTTCTGAATTGTTTTTACAGGCTACAATACCATTCAAACCCAGGTACCAGGAGTTGGGTGAAGTAAGGACGATAGTGCTTCATCACAGATGTGTCCTCAACTGCTACCGCACACACAAAAAAAGTCTCCTTAAAAAGCCTGTAAAATCCAGAGGAAGTATTGACAGAGTTTGCCAGACTTACTACTTCTGAAAGCAGAAAAGTTTGTTCTCTAGATTTTAATATCAGAATGAACTATAAATTGTGAAATTTATATTGTGAACTATAAATTGTGAAATTCTGTCCAGCCTTGAAGTAATCTTTAAACAGTCTTTATAAATCAGAGACATAAGATAGTGACAGTTTTTATTAACCTACTGTTCTCCAGTGCAAAAATGCTACCAAGAAGTTAAGCAGTGTACATGTTTGATTGTCAGATATAGTTCAGATTTTATAGTATCCAGCAAAACATCTGTTACTCTCATCTGTGTGGCTGCACTCAACAATGATGCTACAAAGCTCATGTGCTAGAAACATTCCTGTTTTTTAAAAAGTCATCATCTATTTTATTCCTAGTTAAAAAAACCCTGTCACTGGATGAGCTGAGTAAGAGGGAAATTTCTGCACATAAAAACTCATACTACTTCCAGAGGAATGCTGGCATTCAAGGATCTTCTGTTCCTTAGGACACGAGCTCCCAAGGCAGCTCACACAGCTTCTTTGAGAGGAGAACCTATTTGTTAATGTATAGGGCTCAGTTACCTAAGTTATAGTTCCACCATACACTGGGATAAGGAAAAGTTCTGCCACTAGGCAGCCACCTTAAGATCAAAATTGGGTTAATGTAAATGGCAAATTAATGGACTTATGACATGCAAAAAAGAGACAACATAGAGACAAATACTTACAGAAGATAAAGGTAAAGAAATGAAAGGAGAAAAGAAGTATAATGTGTTTGCACCTGTTAAATTCTCAAAAAGCGTCTACCTCATCACATCTGAATTATTGTGAATATTTTATCTATACATATACAGATTGATTAATTTATATATGACTGGATCTTATCAGAATAAATTCTCTTCCTTCACTTACCTGCCTTTCTCAACAAGCCTTATGTCTTTCATATTCATTTAGGAGATAGATAGCCTTGCTATTTTCTAACTAAACAAGAAAGTGAGAGAATAATTTTAATCAGTAACAGTCAAAATCAGAACTCTTTATTCTCTCTTAGAGTGTGCATTTCAGTTCAAAGTTTCTCTTCATTGAACCGTGTGTCTGGTATCAAATTGTCCATAAAAACATATCCATTACAAACTTATAAGGAAAATAAGTCATGAAGCTCATAACTGGTTCTTGTTCAAGACTGGACACAAAATCACTAACCATTTGGAGGCAACTGAGCCTTTAGCATCTA
This sequence comes from Urocolius indicus, assembly GCA_013401255.1. Lineage (NCBI taxonomy): Eukaryota > Metazoa > Chordata > Aves > Coliiformes > Coliidae > Urocolius > Urocolius indicus. Next base: position 567,873 of record WBNH01000737.1, read on the forward strand.
TACTTTGAAGATTCAATACCATGAACATGCTCATAGGTCTTCATTATATTAGGCAAGCATTTCAGGCTCAAATTTCCTCTGCTCATAATTTTGAAAAGCTGTAACAACTTAATATGTCACTTTGGCAGCTTCTCCTTAAAGAAGCTTACTACTGTTTACCATGAGCTGACATGAGAATTCTGAATATATCTAGGTCCATGGAATCAATTAATTATCTTGATCTGATAAAATACTGTGATTTTTTTTTCCCCTGGGATGTTTTTCTCTTTCTCAGCATAAGGCAAATTATGTGATAAAAATCTTAATAGAATTCAGAGAATTCTTGCAGCTATGGGATTACTTCAATTCTCTCATATGCTGCACTCAGAGATATCATAATTTTTTGGATGATTTTCAGTATTACTTATATCACTTACGTCTCCCCCAATACATATGCATGGAGGAGAGGGAAGTCATTAGGATGATAGACACTGCTAAACTGATTGCAGAGTATCTGTCTTGTGCTGCCCAAAGCTACAAGGTGATGGCACTGTTGGGCAATATGCCATGTAAGAAATGGGAGGATTAAATTTAAATCAGGTTCATAGAAAGAGACTGCCTATGCACCACCCAACCTCACAACTCTTTCTAGTTGCTGTCAGGTTTCATGAGGGAAAACATGGCATCATATGCCATAAGTCCCTGGTACTGAGAGACACTCCAATAAGTGACAGACATCTTAGGCTTCTGCAACAGAACAATCTGCAGGCGGGTCCTAATATTTGGCAGTCCTGAGTAACAGAAAAAGATTTCATCTAGGTTAGGTGAGAAGGGGTTATGGAGTTTTTTCATTAGGGCAATGAATATGTGCTCGGAAATGGCTAGACACTTTTTTTTCAATATGCAAGTTTAGTAGAACTTCTTATTTTTTAAAACTGCCTAAGGCTTCTCATTACAGGGCACCTGTTTCAGCTACTTATGCATTTGTCAGTCAGACCTGCTGGGCTGCAATTTTCTATACCAGGTGAAAAACTATTAGCCTTAGTCCCTCATTGTCTGGAAAAATGTTTAATCAAAACTACCCATCCATTTCTAAAAACAAGGCTAAAGGTTGATTTTTATGTTAAAAAAATGACAGTGTGGACAGAAGCATTTTTTGTAGGAAGGGAGATGTTGGTTTTTATTTTTACTAGAGGACAGAGAAGCATTTTCTATGAAGACAGATTAATTTGACCTGGACCCATAATTCCAAAGAAAATTTGCCCATGTTTGCACAAAATACAAAGCTTTTGAATGATGGCAGTCTGTTTGTCCTCAGTAGAGTTGTTTAATAGCTTCACCTAATGGCTAGAATTTCATCCTGCCTGAGCAGGCATTCATACAACTCCTCTGCATGCTAAGGTGGTGCTCTGTGTCACCCCCACAGAGGCTAACCTAACCTTACCAGAGTTCATGCCTAAATCTCATAGATCCTTTATGTTACTGTACTGTATGTTTATACACCAGCCTCATAAAGACACAGCCCAGGCCTACATGTGGCAGAACTCAGTTTTCTGTGCTTTAGAGTGCTAGCTACCTATCTGCAGCATCTCTGGCCCAGAGTGGCACAAGGGCAAGAGAGAGCAAGGAGGCAGTTTCTCTCTGCCTTCTGCTAGTGCTCAGCCAGTATAGGGAAGGAATGTGTCTTATTCTATGGCAGAACTCAAATCAAGAGCATGGGAAATGAAGTCTGGGAAGTAAATTGGGAAAAAGAATCTGAGCAACATAGCCTGATATGGCATGGTGAAGACTTTTTGAGGACTCTTTGAGATCCATGGAAAATAAGGAGGAATTAGAGGGCAAATAAAGAAATAAGGGTGGGGAGGAATGTAGGTCAAGGACACAGACACAGACACTAACAAGATAAGGATATTATCTCTGGGAACAACAGGAGTGGAAGGTAACAGATGGAGGGATGACTGGATAAATTTATGCCCATCAGAACATTCCCCTCCAAGGCCTGGAATGGCAGGCAAGATCTCATGGCTTCCCCATTGTCAGAGAGCACAAATGAAACCTGCTTGAAAAGAGTCACAATGTCTTTTAGTACTGATCTTCTACAGCCATGACAGCCTCTTCCTGGTGACAACTCACCAGCGTCCCCAGGAAATGTCTCTCTATTCAGTTTGACCGTGGTTTCAAACTGAGCAAGTTTTAAAACAGGAGCATTTTTCATGTTGCAGAATCAGTCACCCCAAAATGATTCCAAAATCTGCATAAGAGCTCAACTAAAGCAGCCTGAAGCAAACAAAGGAGCACACTGATTTCTGCTGGCTTTACCTAGCCAGACAAAAACAAACAAAAAAAAAACCAAAAAAAAAAATAGGGGAAAAAAAAAAAAAGCCAGCAGGCTGGCTGATGGTATGTGTGGGTGTGAAAACAAACTTGTCACGTTGAAAGTACTGTTACCACTTGCTTGGGAGTCACATGAAGCTACAGTGGCTTTTTTTTCAGTCTCCCACTGTTACACCACGGGAGCATTCACCTGGGCCAGCCAGTGATATTCAAACCTTGCCATACTTTAACAATTGCACAGGACAGTGTGGTTCATGGACTGGCAGTCACTCTTGCTTTGTTTACACAGAGCAAATCTGTTGCTCATCACAGTGGGAAGTTTTAAGAAAGGACAAACATGGGATTATCACTCAGAAATTATTGGCTTCTTTCTGTGTACTCAGAGTCTTGCCTGAGGCCACCCACACAGCCATAGCTGGGGTTAGCCAGGGTTAGCTATGGTTGCACGCAGGAGTCTTTGGCTTCTAACCTAATACTCAGTTATTCAACCTCTCTGGCAACTCTGCTGAATATAGAGGCAATATTGTTGCAGATTTTCCTCAGCTGGCACCCTAGGCATCCCCCAAGATCACTGACAGCAAGAGGAGCCCCCACATACTTTCGCACCCATTCCTTTAATCGTGACTACATAACTAAACTATGATTGGCTAGCCCCACCATGAACATACTGGCACTGGTTTAGGGCAGTCGCAGTGAGGTCAGTGGGTTCCCCAAACTGTTCCTACAGAAGAAGGGTGCACAGCCATGCTCAGTGTCTCGTTTGCTTCCTGGTCAGGCAGGGCCACAAGGAAAGCTTTGACATCTCGGAGATTAATAAGCAAAGTGCCTGTTCTCCCAAGTCCCACAAGATGGCAGGAGATGCTCAAAAATTCAGCCTGGGTCAGCCGAAAAGGCTTTGCAGGCTTTTGTAGTTCTCTGACAAGCCCTTGCTCTGTGAGGAGTTAAATGAAACCATATTTTTTAATAAGTCAGGAGATGCCTGGCAAAAGCAAATCATCGAATGTTTGTGGATCTCTTAGGAGTAGTGGGATGTTATGTCAGTGACTCGGCAGCACTGGCAGCCCCATGTTGGGGAGTGTTTCATGTGGGAACAATCTCCAGAATTTGCTTTCTTGGAAGGAGAAAAAAAAATAAATAAGAGAGAATGAGTAAACTAAAAGTAGACAGAGGAAACTGCAACTGGCTTGCATAACATTTTTTTTTCATATCAGAGCTTGCAGACACTCTGCCTCTCTGCCTGCAGCATTCCTTACATTACTCACAGCATGAAGACAAGACATAGCCATGAAAATTCAGTTTATCAAGAAAGGTCAAACTTTATTCCCTTTAGTTTACAGCTGACTTTTCCTCCTGTTAAACATTTCTTTTCACCCCAAGGACCTAAATAAAAGCAAGTTCCTGCACTAGATCATGTTCCACCCTTAGGATGATAATAATTCAAACTAAGCCAAAATGACTGAATTCAGTACTAATCAATAGCCATGTCAATGAGTCTGATACTTCGTGAAACAAAAAGTCACTGAAAATTGAATGAAGTGTCTATAGTGGTATTTCTGATGCAAGAAGCACAGAAGATAGTCTTTGTGAGATCAGCTTCAGAAGGGAAACACCCAAATGAATTAAATCACCCTGAAATCAGCTTTCTCATTAAGTGAGTTTCCTGTGACCTCACAGAGTAACCATTCAGAGGTCAGAACAGCCCATTTTGACTAATGAAGGAGACTGAGCTCTGATCTGATGCTGAGGCTGGATGCTGCTCTTTGCCCACTGAGATGCCAGCCAGGCAGTGTGATGGGGACATTGGTCCTCTGGTGCTGAGGCAGAGGTCCATCATTTCTCAAGATGCAGAGCTGCAAGCAATGGTGCTACAAGATGTTAAAACCAAAATATTTATGCTCAGAGGGTAGTACCTGACTGCCGCTAAGTCTGCACTGCAAATCTGAATCTATGAACGTGAGACAAGACATCCTAAAATCTCATTCTTTATCCCTGATCTATCAAGTCCTCTCCTTCATGCCTTCCCCTCCAAGTCCTTTTATAGGGCTAAAGCCTCTGGCATGCACCATATGCCACTTCATTTGTTGCTTCAATCTCCTAATTGAAAGTATACTTACATTTATAGCATTTCTTCATCTGGAATATATACATTCCTTGTTTCTCTGATCTCTGCTGTGCTACCTCCGCAGATATTTTTTTGTAACTGATTCATACTGACTAGGATACATTCTTTTCAGGGACTTTCCATAAATAGTTAATACTGTGGCACTGACTGCCTTTGACACTGTTCCTCCTAGGACACTGTGTCATCATGTTTGACTGTAACTGCGTGTTCTCCTGTGGCCTGAAACCAGACTGAATTCAGCCTAGTGATTTAACGGGACATTCTCCTTGAGTAAGAAGGAACACCTTATTTTACTGAAGAAGGAAGATCTTGAATAGCATATTTGTTCCTAGAAAGCCTTCTAAATTATTACAGAAGTAACTTCATCTCCAAAATTCAGATTCCTGTGATGAACATCCTGAAAAATGGTCATATTTGTACCTGAACTGTGGGTTCTGCTATTATCTATTTGTAAGCAAAATCTAGGTCCATCTCTGAACTTCAAATAACTTTGATGGTCGAAGCACTACATACAAGAAAATTGAGAAATAATGGTTCTATTTCAGATTCTCATTCATGGTGAAACACACACAAAGTCTGGGGATGCATGTGTGAAAGGTTTGCACAAATGACGGTATTACCCTTTATGCAGAGAACAAAACCAACCTTAGATTCTGTCTCAAAGTCTTTAAGTCCCAAGCTGAAATTACTATCAGTTTTGCTCAGATAAGTGGGGGTTGAACTGCTGAAGAGCAGCTCTATAGAGAGAGACCTGGGAGTCCTGATTGATAATAAGCTAAACATGAGTCAGTAATGTGCCCTCATGGCCAAAAAGGCCAATGGCATCCTGGGATGCATCAAGAAGAGTGTGGCCAGCAGGACAAGGGAGGTTCTTCTTCCTCTCTATTCTGCCCTGATGAGGCCTCGTCTGGAGTCCTGTGTCCAGTTCTGGGCTCCTCAGCTCAAGAGGGACAGAGAACTGCTGGAGAGAGTGCAGCACAGGGCCACCAAGATGATCAGGGCACTGGAACATCTTTCATACAAGGAAAGGCTG
>WBNH01000737.1:573384-602995 GCA_013401255.1 Urocolius indicus
TTCCAACCCTACCATTCTATAGTTCTAAGTGGAATTAAATCTTTTCTTCACTGTAAATTCAGTTAACATTTTCTAAATTTTAAGTTGGTCAGCAACTGTAACAACAGATACACTAAGCATGAAGGTTTCAGAAAATGAGGCCCTCCTCAGTGAACTGTGAAACACAAAAAGATACATAGGTGGAAGACACCATGGACTGTAGTATCGGAGCTGTGGGAAAAGTATCATACTGCCCTAGCAGAAGAGGAAACAGCCCAGAGCTGATGAACCAGAGAGAAAGGAGATGCACAGTAGAGAGCCAAGCATGAAAATGAAGGATCCTTGATGTGAGACTGCAGAGAGGGCACAGACTTGTGAAGCTTTGATTTACAGTCTGGAGTCCCTTGCCAAACCTTCCTCTCTGCCTTTCTTTTTTTCCGCTCTGTGCATTTAGTTACCTCTGAGCAGAAAGAGAGTTTTCAGAAGTAAGCTCATCTCATGAGATGAACCTATCATACATACAGAAGCTTCTTCCGTCCTGATGCATTTCCCAAAAGCTGCTCCTGGCAGTGCCGACACTAATCTGATTCAGTGATAGGGTTTCATGAAGCACCAAGCATACTCTTGGCAGGCAAATTGTTTGTGCATCTGGATGTAATGAGGAGCTAGACTCTGGCTGATGTGGTGGCTCAGCACAGTGAACCACCAGGCGCAGAATGTTCAGTTTTTTTCGTGCTGCCCAAGTTCAAATCGCAGCAGCACATTGGAAGCTGGTAGTGGTGTGAGCCTTTAAGTAAAAACAGCCAGGCCACAGAAAGGAAAGAGAAAGGAAGGTCACCGGGAGTCAAATGAACAGCTGGTTTCCAACTAGAAGACTCTGAAGGGTGTGACAGTATCTCCCATCCACGGGAGCCAAAGGAGCCTTCACCAAGAACAGAGAAAGCCAGGAAACATCACAGTCCCAGAGGATGAAGAAGGAACCCCCCAGGGATGGGGAAGAAGAGACATGGGCCCAGATGGGGTTGCTAACAACAAGCAAGTTGGTACAGAATCCCGCTAGCACTCCAGTGAAGCACTGTGCACATATATGCTTCCATGGAGGCTTTCAGTTTAATCTTTATCACTGCAGAAGGTCTGCTGCCGTATCCCTGCAAGAACTGTTAGGGCAAGGACAGTGATGATGTAAAGCAAACTCTCCCTGCCAGCAGCAGGTGCTCAGGGACAGTCCTGTGTAGGGTATAGCTGGACTCCGGCACTGCTGAGCAGCAGAAGATGGCAGGATTTTTCTAGGGAAGGAAGGACCTTTGGGACTACTCTGAAATAAATTTGGCCCAAACCAACTCACACCAAGCCTCTGAGATCCCAACGGCAACTTTTGCCTTTCTCTCCAGTCCTTCACCAATGCAAGGCATGTCCTCCTGATTCCACATCTTTACTGCACACACACAGAGAAATAAGGCAGAGCAAAAGTAATCTTGCAGTTAAAAGTCATGCTGAAGAAGAGCAAGCTCCCTTTCCTACAGTTGAATTGGCTCTGCAGGGTTCACAGATGTTTTTTTCTTTAAAAAAATCACAGTAAAACCTTCAGTTAAATGTTATTTAAGCAGATCTGACTCTTCAGATACATGCAAGAAACAGATGTGTAGAACAGAGAAGTGCCTTTTTTATGGAGTCATTCTTCAATGTTTGAACCACGCTAGATTACATTTGGAGTGTAAGCTCCTCAGCTACACCATGTAATATTTATAATAGTTTACAGCACATGGCCAAAACTTTCTGCCAGTGAAGCCATGTGCCTCATTATCAACCTCAGTGCAAGGTGGCAATATACTAAAATAAATGGAATATTAATATCTTTTTGCCCTACACATTCAATATCCCACACTTCACCCTACATTAGATTTACTTGTCTATCTCTGCTGTTTCCCAAGCAAGGGCTTACTTCTCCTTTGATTTTATGTCCTGGGATGCAAGACCAGGGAGCACAAGTCAGTGTAAGTTGTTTATTGGGCATAAGCAGAGCCTGTACCATTGTCAAGTCCCCAAATCCCTTATGTTAGTGTTTTCCTCTGTCACTGTCCAATATCTGAGCCTTGAGTAAGCTGACAGGAATGCAATTTCTGTTTAAAGACACACTGTTACATCTTTACTAAATAATAAACAAAGGATTTGAAGAACAAGTAGCACTGAAAAACAGTTGGACAATTTAAATGTTGAGTCACCTCTAATAAAACACCATTTTAAAAGAAAAAAAAAACAACAAAAAACCAAAAACTAAGAGGCTATTCTTATGCAATTCCTCGTAATCTTGACAAAAAAAGTTCCACTGGCCTGAAATTTCCCATGTTTGATCTCTGCCCAAATGTGAATATTTCGATTCCTGCCAATTGTTTTCATACAGTTTTCAATTACAGGAGGATGAAAAATAGACATTCCTTCCTATTCCTAGGACCAGGGCTATATTTTCCCATAGCTATTCTGAAGCTATCTGAACACGGAAACTAAATTCAGTTGTAAACAGCTATCAGTAGGGTACAATGCCTTCTGTGAGTCTGGGGAATCCTTTTTAAGTTTTACAAATGCCTTCTTACCAAGGAAAAGACTGTTACACATGCACCTCCTTCCACATATGTGCTGCATATGTATATTCAGTCATAATTACTTACTGTTGAAAGCAAATGTATTCCTTCTTAGACCTATTACCCTTCCTGAACAAGCTCTTTGATACAAGAGAAAACCGGATTCTGTTACCTCAATTTTTGCAGATGGCTTTCAAAAGTACTTTGGAGTAAGTAATCATTTGACTCAGTGATTTTCAGCCATCACTCATGTATCACTTTAATGTCCTCACCCGCATTCAAAATTCCTGTTAAAGTTTCTATTAATGTTGAGGAACAAGACAGAAAGGATTCAGTAGGGCCTTCAAGTTGCAGACAGTGCTGAGAATAGGCAGCAAACTACATGCAGTTGATACAGAAAATACTGCAACCTTATGTTAGAAATCCAACGTAGCACTCTCGCAATTTCTTTGCAGAGACAAAACCCCACCTGTGGTGGAGCCATCATTTGTCTGAAGGCTCACATTTGCTCTCTTTAAGCTTGGATTTAAAACACTGACAGCAAGCTCTCTTTCTATTGTCTAACACAATCACCTCTCCACATCCCAGTTTCCCAGCCAGCAAAGCACAATGCAGCTCCTCAGAATTTATTAAATACTTAGTTGACCCAGTAGGAGCATTTGTGCACTCAAGTGCTCCTCAGTGTGACTAAGCATGACAGAATCAGCATCCTGCCTGTAAACAAGTTTTTCAAACTCTAAAGCCAAATTAAACAAGATCAGTCCAATGCAAGCCTTTTGCTTGCAATTTAGAAGCCTTCCCTCACTGTTTGTAATTCAGACACCATAGTTTTGGGACATGACAAGAAGCAGATATCAATTATTGACAAATAAAACAGATTCACTGTTTCTTATCATTGCAAAAAGTAAATAAATGTATGGGCAACCTTGAAAACTCTCAGGTCCTTAATCATAGCTTAAGGTTGTTACTTAGAAATGGCTCCTGATAGCCTCTCTTGTCACCAGTGTCACCTTTTTATCCAAATAGTCCCCATCAGTTCAGCAATACCACTCCTGCAGGAAAAGCCACAGTTAATCTAAAAAGCTATGTCTTTTCAGATAGATTTCTCCTAAGCATGTGCAGAGCAAAAGGAAAGTAAAAGCATAAGGATCCATCCTCAGATATAAGTGAACTCTAACAAGAATAAATTCACAGAAAGAAAAACAAAAGGGTACGAAAGGAATGAACAAAAGAGATAAAGGCAGGAAGGGAGAATTTCTCTTACACAGACAGAACTTGTGTTGGCCCATCCGTCCATGACACAAGCACTAATGAGGCTGCCCATTCATGAAGGCCTCAGATAAACATACAGATGGCCATTTAAATCACCACAATGAAGCATGGGTATTATGTGAGCCAGTGTTCTCACTTGGAGAGGGTAGAAAGGAAAAGATGCAGAGCTGGAGATGATGAAGATAACAGGCCAGGATTATTGGAGTTTTCCTACACCTCAGTCCTCATAAGTTCTTCTGTGAAAATGCTCGTAAAGAGCTGGACTATAAAAATTCCAGACTTTACTGTTGGCATAATTGATCTCAGATATGTCACCGCAGAAGGAGACAGAGGAGTATTCATGTAAGACATACAAATCTTGGAGAGAAACCAAGCGTAATATATAATCTTTCCTTCCCAGAAAACCATTCATGGTGGTTTTGGAATAGATTTATACTTTTAAAACCTGTTCTCTGACCTGTAGCACGTTTCAAACAAAAAACCTCTCAGGATTACAATAAAGAATGCTTGAATTTGATAGTGTATTATTCATGTAGTTTTGAAATAATGATTCCTTGGCAATACTTTACTTCACAGAAAGAGGACTGGGAAACTTCCTCTTTAAATGACCTGTCAAAGGGTCTGAAATTCTGCAAAAAAACAGAGACCAAATTCACATCTGGCACAAGTGGGCACTGGCTCATTTGAGTCTGTGATCTAGGGCTTATAGAAACATTTTTGCTTTGGTTGGAGGTGTCTACCAACACCATAGACTTATTACAGTAACACTGCAAGGATTTTTAGAAGTCTGGTTTTTATTCATGCACCATACTGTATGCTTCTTTAAAAAAAAAAATGTTATTGTTGTTGTTATTGGCATTTTACCCCTGGAGATGGCTGGGAAAACCTGGTTTCCATTTCTAGTCATTTTTTCCTTTATGGTTTTTTCATGTCTTGAAGCTCTTACCTTCTGCCCTGCGAAGCTATTGCCACATTAGTAGTGACTATATGGTACACCTAAAAGCCACAAGTGACAGAAGCTACCATACAGCGTTGGACACAGTCAGTCCCCTTTTGTGCCTCCTCTGCTATTGTATTGCACTGTCAGCATCTGTCTTGTAAACCATCAGCCATGTGGCCCAAACTGATTGCTAAAGGCTTGATCTGTAGTGTTTTGACTGAACATCAGAGATTCACACTGGGTTCAGCAGGCTGTGACTCAGCCTAAGACACCACCAATCTCCATCAGAGTGTTAGAAAACAAGCTAAAAGGAAGCAAAAGACATTTTCCTGCAGAAATTAAAACCTATGCCCAAGTTGCTAACAAAGTTAGACTTAAGACCATGCAGAATAAGGAACTGCTTGTCTAAACTCTGTGTGTACGTGTGTGTCTGTCTGCATGTGTCAGTGAACGAGCAAGACACATCCTGTGGGCCTTTTAGAGCTGGTTACATTTAGCTGCTTTGTGGCTGGTGCCAAATGTTTAGTAGCTGTGACTCATTGACCGACTAGCTGTCTTAACATCTTGCTGCATTGTCCTTTTCTCTTTATAAAGGTTTCCCCTCACCCCCATCCAAGATGTCAAGAACAGTAATTCCAGATGTAAGCAAAAGCTTCTCCATTGCAGTGCCTGCAAGGCAGGACCTGCAGGCATTGCTTGAATGAAGATTACAAATGAAGTGGATGCTGTTAAGCTGCTGAGCACCTTGAGAGCAACCTGATGGATAAAAAAGAATGTTCAAGACAGCCTGCCTTGTTACATGGCCTCCAGGTGAATGAAAGTTGAGTTAGTATGATATTCTGAGATGTGCCTGTGCGTAGTTCAGTAAGCAAATCTGACATCCTTGTGAAACAGGCAGAGGCATGTGGGGTTTTGAGGGTGCTTGTGAATACAGAGAAAAAGGAAACAGGGATATGCTGAAGAAATTTTATCAAAACACACCAGTCCCTGACTGATTTTAAAGGAAAAAAATCCAATAAGGAACAAGACATTAATGATTGTGTTCCTCAAAACAGCTCAGTAAGTGTCAACAACTATGCTGCTTATTTGAACCAGCACGTGCTACTACAGATGAGTTGCAGTCAGTGGTTCAACGTCTAGGTGGAGACCAATGACCAGGTCACTTCCAACCAAAATCATTCTCTATAATTCTGTGAAAGACCGGATCATAGATGTCAGGACACAGGAACTAAGGCTCAAACTCTACAGTACTTCCAAAGGGGTAACACCAAGTGAGCTGATCTCCTCAGCTCTTCTGCAGACATGTTCAACATTTCCCATTGTGAAGTTCCTCACCTGAGGTTATTAGCAGGCTGGCTAGGGAACCCATATCTAGAAATGCTCAGTGTCAGAGAGGCAGTGACAAATCAAACCAGCAGCAGTTAGTGCTGTGGATATTTGAGGAGTAGAACAGCAGTAGTGTTGTAGATATTTAAGGCTTTTGAGATCATCCCTCTCCATTGGACTCTCTCTAGGCAGGAAATTGCTAGTTACCTCAGTTTCTCTCCTCCAGGGCAGAGGAGTGAGAATTGACCATAATTAGAGGAGGAGGGCACAGAACACTCTCTCTGGTAGTGGAAGGACTGAGCTGCAGCCAGCATTTAAAGGCTGGTTAGTATAAGTGCTTGCAGTCAATATTTACAGACACTTCTCAATTGCTTTTACCCTGGGAAAAATGAGATGCTGTCAGCATAAAACTTAAGAAAATGAACACCAGAAATAAAATGATCTGTTTTCTTTTGATATGAAATAAAGTGTAATTTAACAATTAAACTTAAAATAAGTTGGGTTGTTTTTTTTTTCCTAGCCTTCCAGTCCTCCTTTTGAATTTTCCCTACAACCCCTGGTTTGGAAAATTTGGTTTCAGAATGAGTGAACTGTACATGCATTCAATAACAGCTCAAATAGGGGTGAGGGGCATTGTTCCTAAAATGAGCTGTGTGAATATTTTAAGTTATTAAGTAGGAAAGGTGGTACCAAGAACAATAGAAGAACTAAATTATTGTTATTTTGTCTCTTCTAGACCTCAATGCTGTCATACATTCACCCTTTCCCCTGAAGCTGGGTTTGTCTCCCTGATGGGTTCTTTAGGGGAGCTGTCTGAGCTAATACAATTATTGTGTCAAAGTCTTATCTCAGGGACCCAATGATGGAACCAGGCTTTGATTGACTGTCTCCTCTTGTTGTTAATGAACTGTTTATTGCAATTAACACCCAATTTCTTTTACTTGGGCCTGGTGAAGGAGTGTGTTTAGGGAGCTCTCAGAGGGAAGAAGAGACTGGTAAGAAGCAGATGGATTTTTTTTTAAAAGGCGAAAAACAGAAAGGAAAGAAAATAAACTGTAAACAAAAAATATAAGGGTGGATGGGAAAAGAGAGTGAGAAGGAATGTTGGCAAGGGAAAGGGAAAATGTCAAGGAATAGAATTTGCAAGAGCATTTCCATGGTGTACTATTTATGCAGACCTTAAAAGGCTGGTAAAGGTTCGGCAAAACCGGGGACTCTGCCTACGATTTAGCTCGAGGTGGTCACAAACACAGTTTGGGTCCTGTAGTCCTTGCTTAGACTAGTCAGGTCAAGAATGAACAGGAGAGGGCAGCATCACCTTAAACATATGGTCAGAGCTACTACGGAGGTGTGTGAGAACCTGAACATGGACAAACCAATCGTTGTGGGTCACCAGGAAAGAGATAGATGAAGGGAGTTTACCGGCGGGTACCTCACTGGGAGAAACGTCTGCATGGGAAGAGGATGGAAGAAAAAGGCGTTTTCAAGTGCAGGGTAGAAAGCACTGTCAATGTGGTATTTCAGCAGCACTTTTTGTCTTGGCTCAACTGCTGAGTCAAGAATCCAGAGCTGTGTGAGGCAGCATATACCTAGTGACAGAGACTTCTAGCAGTTCATTGCATTACATTATATCTAATCCAAAGACCTTCACAACATTTAAAACAAACAAAAAGAAGTATTTCAAAGATGCACAAGTGACAGACAAAGGGTGCTAAGTACCATGCTTAGTGTGCCACGTGGCATCAGGACAGCACCTAGATGGCCATACTCCCCTGCTGACCCCATCAAGCCTCTCCATTACGTGAGTGCAAGGCCTTATTTTAATGACATGATGGATTTCTGAGATGTAATCAGCAGACAGGAATTGCTGATTCTACTTCAGCTGAATGGTCAATGCTCTACTCTAGTGTATTGTTTCAAATCAATTTCTTTGATTATATAATTATATCAGAACATCTTAAACCCTGGCAAAGATGCACAGAATGATAGAATCATAGAATCACAGAATCTCAAGGGTTGGAAGAGACCTTGAAAGATCATCTAGTCCAACCCACCTGCCAGAGCAGGACCACCTAGAGTAGGTCACATAGGAACTCGTCCAGGTGGGTTTTGAATGTCTCCAGAGAAGGAGACTCAACAACTCATCTGGGCAGCCTGTTCCAGTGCCCTGTAACCCTCAGAGTGAAGAAGTTTTTCCTTATGTTTCTTTGGAACCTCTTACGTTCCAGCTTGTACCTGTTGCTCCTTGTCCTGTCATTGGACATCACTGAGAAGAGCCTGGCTCCATCCTGACACTCACCCTTTGGGTAGATCAATGGAAACTCCTCTGCAGTAACTTTTAACAGAGGACGAAATTTGCTCTGTTACTTCTATTTTTCTTCTCTGATGGCAGTTATTAGAGGTAGTTGTGGATTAATGAACTGCTCTGGGCATGAGTTCTCTCTGACATATGACTTTTAAAAGTTATCTAGTGTGCAAAAATCACATGGCAAAGAAATTCCCACACACATAAAACCCAGCCATATCTATGAGTTGCAATCTTGGCTCTGCTTCCTTTCTGCCACTATATTATGCCTACTGCAGTGAAGAGAGATTAACTCTTTTTCCAATTGATGGTTCTGCTAGCACATTACTAAATTTGCAGAAGCAAACAGGATTTGTTGCACTGCAACCTTTTTCAAATCAGGCTCTCAATCCAGGGAGGAAGACAAGTGCCATTTCAAAACAGGGTTATGGTACATTGGTTCCAAGGGAGTTATTTAGTTCAATCATTTTGCAATATAGGTGAATCATAGACATTTTTTCATTTCATGGACAATGTTTCAATATTTCTGTTCTATTTCTAAAGTATAGGATGAGGAAATTGGGTTTTAGTTTACTGAAGTTGGATGGTTAGGATTTCACCATTCATTAAATTTAATTAATGATTTAATTAATTAATTTAATTTCATTTAATTCATTTTTTTATCTCTCTGTGGAAATTATCAATAAAATACCAATACTGAGAGAAATAATCTTGAAGATGACTGTGGGAGGAGTTTGTGAATGAGAACACTACCATTTTGTACAAGGGCATGTAGTGACAGGAGAAGGGGTAATGGCTTTAAGCTGAAAATAGGGTAGGTTTAGATTAGAAGTAAGGAAGAAGTTCTTCCCTATGTGGGTGCTGAGGCACTGGCACAGGCTGTCCGGAGAGGCTGTGGATGCCTCATCCCTGGAAGTGTTCAAGGCCAGATTGGATGGGACTTTGAGCAGCCTGGTCTAGTGGAAGGTGTTCCTGCCCATGGCAGGGGAGTTGGAACTAGATGTTTTTTAAGGTCACTTCTAATTCAAACCATCCTATGATTCTGTGAAATACACATAAACCTACACAAACCGTCTCTGTGGACATGGATAGAATTCTAGAAATACAGACATAAATGACTGCTTGACCTTTTTATTGAAGCAGGTATTTCAAGTAACATTTTTTAATTTTGAAAGTATTTTTGATCCACTATTTTGCTAGACATGAAGTGGTATTGATTACACTTTGGATTTTTCAGGTAAATGTTGAAATGGAAGTGGTTTTGTTTTGGCAGTTTTAAAAATTTGATCTTAAAAACAACTTTTTTTTCTATCCATTATTGAATTTCAATAGCTGTGCTAGAGTAAATGAACCATTATTGCTGGCATGTTATCATATAACTGAAGGATTGCATATGATTGAAGATAAGTGAAATATGCTATTTTAACACATTTTCAAAACAGTACTGCCAGCTGCTCTTTAGTACTTAATGAAACATTTTCTCTTTTCTAGCCCAGTATGTAGGAGTGGCATTTGATGATTTAAAGCAAGTTTCCATCAGTAGTCTCATCGTGCAAAAGTAAAAATATGGTGAAAGAAAGACTAAGCCTTGAAATTTTCAGACAAAAAGGGGTCAAAACGATACTATCTTGAATTTTTTTGCTTTATGGTAACATTTTTGCTTTAAATATTCTGAATCAGAATGTAAAGTAATATTTCTGTGTCAAATTTTCCAGAAAACAGAACTTCCATGCCTGACCAACTATAATTACCAAAATGAATGAGTAATCCATTTTCTCCCAGGCCCTCAGTTTTGTCAGCACTAAATTTACACACAATCCTTTTTTTTAAGGAGATATGGGAGGAAATGCATAAATGCCAAGAATGTTTGTTCAGGGAAATGACACGCCATTCTTTTCCCAACATCTGGTTATTCATGAAGGGCCAACAAATCTTCTGTTAGACTTAATAAACGTGAAGTTATCTATTCTGAGGGAATCTGTGATAAAAAACATTTTTTTTTTTACTATAGGGAAGTTTGAGCTGAAGCCTTGTGCAGACAGAGAAAAGAGACTGGAAGAAGGAGATCTGCTTTTGTTGGTCCGTGGCTCAGGCGCTTTAGCCATCTTCGTCTACAGATCTCTATTTTTAGATGACCTCCAGTGCATTAGATCAAATGTATAAATTGGATGAGGTCGAACTGTCTGTCTGTGAATATGCAGTTTCCAGAAGTGTGGAATGTCTGGGATGTCTGTGGAATTCAGCTAACCAATATTAACCTGAACCTCGTCAAAATCAGACTACAAGGTCAGTCTTTCTATTAAACATGGGCCTAATAACCTTTTGAAAATTTGAAGTTAAAGTCTCAATTAATTTATGCTGATGTGGATGTAGAGATGTCAACAGATGGGGTTTTTTTTGCTTTTACATTGTCTTCCTTGCTGTATTAGCAGCTCACTGCCATCATAACAGATCTTTGCATTAAAAAAGTCCTTCCCCAAAAACATGAGAAACCCTACGATTTCTACTTCTGTAGCAGTTCAGTTTTATTCTAACCAGCATCATCAGAGTAGATTTGATATAATGGAGCATACTTCTGTAGGTGTAGGTGTGTATTTGTAAACATAAATGCACACACACATAATTGATAGTACAACACTTACTAATTGATTAACCAGGCAACAGAGTTAGTAAATATAATTCAACAGATCACAGGAACCACCAACAGCAAGTTCCCTTTTGCAAAGCGTGAGTCCTCTTTGCTTTGCAGAACTCTGAGTGACTTGAACATTGCATGTCATTTGTTTAGCCCTTCCCTGAGAAGGGAATTTCACCTCAAAACTGCGCAGTGTGAATTGGGAGCCCTGAGCTCTGCAAGATTTATGGGAGGCTGCTGGTGCTGGTGTGTCACTTGGTAACATAGGACTGCGTCTGTGGAGGGAATGCCATGCAGTGTGGAGGCGAGCTGAGAAATTAAATGGGATGGGATTTGCATTAGAGCTTCACCAGAGTTAATCAGCTTTGTCCCTGAAGTCTGGCTGCAACTTGCTGTATGGCTTCCTGCTCTGGTCAATAGAAACTCTAAGACTATGACATAGTAAAATGCCATGAAGAAATACAAGAGGAAAGAAAGCACTTATACCAGTTCAGTTAGATAAGTGTCTAAGGTGTCATTTCCCTGTCTAAAAAGTGTATTGACATTCTCAGCCTCATGACACAAATTCTGCAATGAAGAAAACCCATGCATAGAACAAGGTCAAAAAGTGAGCTGGAATGTATTGTCTGAGCTTTAAATTTAACCTTGCCTTATGTTTAAACCCAGATGACTGAGGCATTCTGCTCAGTCTTTGTTGCTTGCGATTACATATATTTTAAAATATGTGAAAAGCTGTGCAGCTCCTTCTCTTCCAATGGAACTGGGGATTCAGTTCAGCAAGTATCCAGGCTGTTTGATACAAAGGTCACCGGTTACTTCTTGTGGCAAATTAATTTTACCAAGTATACCTCATTATTTATCCTGTATGCATCAAACAGATCACCCAGCTTAGAGTGAAATGAGTCTGGATTCACATTCATAGAGAGATGAGAATTGCCAGACTGGACTAGCCCAATGTCAGTCCACATAGTCCAGCAATCTGTCTTTGATAATAACTAGCACCAGATACTGTAAAGGAAAAAAGCCTCTACCATGCAATAACCCTAGTCATTAAAGTGTTTTACCCCAATCAGAGAGAAGTTGGTGCCCAAAGCATGAGGTCTTTTCCAAACATTTGCTAATCTGGCTGGAACATTATCAATGTAAATGTCTGATTCTTTCCAGATCTTGCTCGCCTCTTCAGAGAAACCGTGTGGAATAAAAGTGCAATTAGATGAAGAAGAAGAAAGAAATTTCCAAAATGTGGGATATAAACAAAGAAGGTTTGGGGCAGAATGAAAAATAAACAGAGAGAGTGTCTGGAGTGGGGGAGGGAATGAAAGAAAAATTCTGTCCTTTAAAAATAACACAGGCTTCCTTTATAGCTCACAAACTAGTGAGGCTTACCTTACAGGGACTGGTTTATGACTCATACCCTGTTTTGGAAGTCCAGCAGAGATCAACAAGACATCAAACCAAAATTCAGCTATCTCTGCAAATGTGTTGATCAAAGTTCTGGCCAAGACAGAGCAGCAGACGCTGTGGATTATGTCGACTCGGTGAAATCAGAGGTGACTGTGGAAGATCTGCAAGCCTAGATCCTCTGACCCTCAACCTGCAGAATACGACAGCACAAGGGCTTGATGTAGGAAAGGACCGAGGTTTTATCTGCTGTGTGGTTCAAGAGGGTGGAAGGAAAATTTCACTTCACTGATAGCGTAAGAGTTGAAAGCTACAGTTGCAACAATGATAGTAAAAATTTGTGCTTTCAAAGAACTAAGAAAAATGTCTCAATCTCTTGCCCATAAAAGCTGATAGATAAACCATTAGGGTAATATGCTCTAAATACGGCTTCCAAATCAGTCCAATGGGAACATCCTGCTTTAGGAGACATGAATAACAGCTACTTGCTCAGGGACACAGTGCACAAGGTGAGACAGAAAATAACACATAAACATCAAAAGAGTTTGCAGAATAAGGGAAGATTGAACTCTGAGAGCCATAACCTCAAATATAATAAAGAAACTCACTTTCTAGGGTTCTAATATTGTAAAAATTCTGACAAATGCGGACTCCACAGGTGATAAATAATCCTGCATCCAGATCTCTTGAAAAAAAATGTAAGGGCATAGCTAATGACATTTTTAAAGATGATTTCTGTGCTGATAGATGGTACCACTGACATTTTACATTTATTATTTAAGATTGTTTTGCACTTGTAGAAACAGTAAGTGAGTGCATTTTGAAACTCTGATGGTAATTTGACATTCACAAATTCCTTGTCACCTGGCAAAGTCTGTTAAAACGTTACAAGCAATTATTTTAATCTTGGTGAAGATTAATCATACTTTAAAACATCATTTCTGGAAATAAATTCTAAATGTTAATACTGATAAATTACTGTTGCGAATGGATCATTATGTAGAGGAAACATTTAGTTTAATTGGAGTTGTTCCTGAGCTACTCTACATACATTATATGCTGCAAGAAGATGAAAGCAAGTTCTGTCCTGTAGAACAAAAAACACTATAGTTCTATCCTGGGTTTAGTTTCTATTGTGAGTAAGAGAACTTAGGTTAGACTAGGTGCCTTGCTTGGATGTCAGGCTTTAAACCAGCAGACAATTCCGATCAAACTGGACAGAGCGTTCAAAGATATTAATGTTTGGCAAAGCCAGACAGAATGAAGACTTCACTAGGGTTCTACCATCATGAAAAAAAGACACTACATGGGATTCCACAGAATCTTCAAGAGACTGAGACTCTATCTGCAAGGGAGAAGGCCTCTTGGTGCAGGAGGCAGGACATTCAGGAACGTCTTTATACAGCTGCTTCCTTGAAAAGAAGCACTAAGGCTACTAAAATGCACTGTTAAGTACTTTTAACCTTTCCTCTCCTTGCATTGCCTTGGTCCTGGCTCTATCCAAAAGATAAAGTAGTTGGGAATGGGGCCAAAATGCTAGCATGCACTCTTTCTCCAATAAAACTCTTTGGAGAAGTCCTATGGTATGCTGGCAACGAGGATAGATAAGGAAAAAGAAAAGCTGTGTAAACTGGTACATAATTGGAACATCCTTAGATTAGGAAATTCTGCTATTGACAGATAGTTTTTAGTGGAAATAAAGCATAATTAGTAATCCTAACTAGAGCCTCATTTTGTGAGACCTTCAGCATCCACAGCACCAGTGGTGTTAGGGCTGGAGGGCTCTCACACTGCTTTGACAAACCCAGAGCAGAACTAGGTTTGCCTCTCTGCCCTGTCCTGTGACTCCTCTGTGACTAAGCCTATTTATGAACCTTTTCTGCAGGAGTTGCAAGTAAGCCAGATGCAAGCACACACTAGAGAAGTCTCGGCCAAAGGGTACATGTGTGCTGCACAGCTTGCGTTGGCCCATATATGAAGACAGCAGCCTCTGAAAGCCAGCTTCTTTAGAGAACATAAGGGTCTCTAGAAAATTTTCTCTTTGTCTTCCACAGAAAAAGCATCAAGGGAGCTATCTTCTGACTGCCAGGAAGTGCTATTCATTTCTACAAAGGTTCTAATTTCTTTACTAACTCCAGGGGCACTGCTATGCTTCCATGTGTTACAAGCAGCTTAGCTCCTGTTCCTCTAAAAGACAGAACTATCTCCTTACACTGACTCCTCATCATTCTCTACCACCAGGATGGCCAATGTGATGGGTCAGCATGACTTGACCTGACTGATTCTTTGATAGGGAAGCTTTTCAACTAGAAAGCTGGTTTAATAGCATGAACAATTTCTACCCAGGCAATCACATTGCCCCAACAGTAAGAATGGAGGTGGATTATGTTCAAGACTGTGCATGGAGTCTAGGGTTCTGTATCCCATGCCTGATGAAATGGTCTAAGAACTTGGACTACTTCAGGCTACCACATAACCCTGACATGTTAACAACTTGGGCTCTTACTGAGCTGGGTTAAATTCAAATCCATGGACGAAGGTAAAAGGTTTTGTGTTCCATTACTGAAGCCAAACATTCTGTTTTCTTACTTGGCTCCTTTCATTACTGTGTTTTTCAAAGCTGTTAGAAAGCACCCGTTAGCAATCATTTGGTATAGTTAATCTAATAATGGGACAAGTGAAGTGGGAGGAGGGAGAAAGTGGGCAGGAATTATTATCCAAATTAAGTGTTAAGCTTTGGCTTCTGCTCCCACCTTGGGTGAGGGTTACAAGGATTAGAGTAGAGAGAGGGAAAGGAACTTCTGTTTCTAGAGCATGACTGTGAAAATAGACACAGTGGTAACTATGAACAAAATGGAAAAAGTAGATACAGTCCATGAAGTAACACCATCGGGAAAACAAATGTTCTCAAAGAAAAATTTCAGAAACTGCATAATTCTCTGCAGCGTGAAGCACTGAGAGCCAAGGCTTGTTTTTTTGGAAATGTTCCTTTGCATCTGGATCCTCATCAGACTTGGAAGGAGGAAAAGTCTAGGAGGGCTGTGGTTTGGAGTGCGCCGGCTCTCTCATTGCATATTGTTCCATTTTCACTGTAATAATAGCAGAAGTTTTGCGTATGACATAGAAAATCTCCCCTTCTCTGTTTCACCTGAGATGTTTCGAACCACAGTCCAGACACTGAGGAACTGTAACAAAAGCAAAAGTAAAGCTGGAAATTGATCCCAACGTGAGACTAATCATATCTGGCACACCATTCTACTTTTGAAGATGTACAGTAGCACCAGGCATTGGTTGCATCAAGCCTTGGTTTTGTACTTCATGTGTGAGAAAGAGCTCAATACAGATAGTGGCAGAAACTGGAAGGCAAGATCAGTATACAGCAGCTCAGTTCAACCCCTGGGCAGAAAATACTGTGTCGTGCTCCAAACGCTGACAGGACAGCTGTTAGTTGTGTCAGCCCACAACACCGCATAGCATCCCCCTAAGGGTGGCAAAGCCAGTGCATTGGTTTTATATATAAAATGTTAAAGAGCATCTTCCCTTTCATGATCCATCCTAACCTGCATGCTGGTAGTGGTGCCTTACCACTTGGAACACCTGCACCTTTCCAAAGTTATCAAGTAATTGACAAACTGTGTGAAAATCTTGTGCAAATAAAGAATTTAAGTAAGTTTCTCTTGTCACTTTTCCTCCTCTTCCGAAGAGGTGTTTGTATGAACTGAAGTCATATGGCCTTTCTTTATACTGTATTATTTCAGTTACAAATTCCCGAGACCACCATTGCTAACAGACTGCAGAACAACTGTTGGGTTTAGAGAGTCATATGTTATTTAAGAGTCAAGCTCTTTGGGATTGCTGAGGCAAAATTCTGCAAAGTTTATTGCCTTCCAGATTCTCAATTTTTTTCAGTCTAGTGGTAAACCAAACACTTTAATGCATTTGTTGACATGTCCGGTGCGCTTGGCAATGTGTAAAGTCCTTGCTATTTGGGTCAGACAAGCGTCCTCAAAAACAAGACAACCCAGCAGACCTTCCAAGCTGGGCTATGCCAGACCCTGCTCTAGCTCAGTGGAAGTGGCTGCTAAAGACAACCTACAGCAAGTCCTGCTCTATGCCAGGGCTGTTGCCTCAGCAGGGAGTTGGGTTGCCTGGCTCAGCTTCCTCATCCTCTTCCTGACTGTTCAAGGTCAGACCCAGGAATCCACTGTCCTCTACATGTGACATGCCGAGAGGCAGCGGTCTTCACCAGTTCCCTATCGCTGCCTCTTGGACCTGGCCCCAGAGTTGGCTGATACTCATTTGGCAATACACACTGATTTCATGCCTCCCTGCCAGAAGTCACAGTAGAGAGATAGAAAAACAAATGGGCCATAAAAGCAAAACCTCTCTCTTCCCAAAATGCAAGTCTGTGAATAAGAAAAGCCTCTAGTGCATTTGTAAGAGTTTACTTCATGAATCAATTGAATGAACAGTGAGAGGTTCATCTCCTAGGTGCATCTCCTCCTCTCCTTTCCAGATGCATATTATCATAAGCAGAAAGCAGGATTTAGATTGTAGGTTCCCGCCCACCAAGCTCTACCCTCCTTCTCTGCTTCAGTCTCCCTAGTTCTTTCTTTGTGTCACTGCTAGCCTGAAATTAGAAGCTGTCATTTTGCTTGGCTGGTAATGGTACCTCCTTTAAAAAGCTACTTTTTTACAAAATTTCAAGGACTGAAGAAAAGTTTATTCTAATCAGCAAGTTTGTTATCCGTAAGGCTTTGACTCAAGGCAGTTGAATGTACGGCACATACATATGATGGAAACTCTCTGTAGATTTGAAAGAGGCTTGAAAGATGTATTTCCAAAACATATCCTAGGCACTACATAAATATACCCTTCCTTTAAAATATAGCAGGTGAGATCCAGCGAGCAGGTACATTTGCAGATACAGAGACAGAAGACAGTAACTGTTGTTAAGATCTAAGATGTTGAGATAAAACTCTCACAAAACTGGTGTTTGAATGTTTGTCTCTCCAACATAACCTTACGTTGCACATTGTCCTCACATATTTCTTTGAGTGATAAACTTGTAAATCCACTTAATAGTCATGAGATACATAATGCTTTGTCTACCAGCCCACTTGGATGAGCAACTGGATCATTTTAGGTGTATACATTTTAAGATCCTAAATGTACTTTTGAAATTGTAACTAAGCACCATTGCACTAATGATATAAGAGCTGCAACCTAGGGAACAACAGCTGTCAAAAACATCAAAACCAAACAAGCTCAGCTCATCTTTCTTGATGACAAAGATATACATGTTGAAATACATTCATATTTACATCAAATATTTATCACACACTAGAATGTCTCTGTTTGCAGAACACATAAGCAGCATTCAGCACACGTGACCTCTCACCACTTTCATCCTGGCAGCCAGGCAAACCCTGACATACAAACACTGTTTCTTTTCCGCTCCAACACTCAGCAGCTGTTGCATTTATGCAATTTACTGTATGATATTTCTCAACTCAATGGAAAGCGCCTCTGATCTCTTTCTCCAGAGGCAAGGTACAGCCATAACATCTCACAGGAGAACCAAAGGAGTTTAGGAACTGGCAAGTGAGGATGGCGGGAGACCAGGAGTGTGGAGCACCCTTACTATTCTGCCAGTTATGACACATGGAGCACTCCCACCAAACCCAAGTCAGGCCGCCCCACACAGCCCATCAAGCGCAGGAAGAGACATTGCTCTGTGCCACGGTGCAAATGTGGACGATATGCCCAACTGTGGGACAGACTGATCAGTCCCTGCTGCATTCCTGAAAGGGCTGCATTGAAGCTAAAGAAGGGAATGGGCTGAATTCTGCTAATGGGAGTAATGTCATTGTTTGTGGTGGAGCCAGGATTTCTCTACAGAGAACCTGTTAGAAAATCCCAATGTCCATTTGTATTTTCCTATTTCAGGATGAAAATTAGGTACAGCATGTATTTCACCCACTGGTATATGGCTGTCACCGTGGAAACCCTCTTAAATAGCATGTGAAAACTTTTACAGTATTGGCTGTGTTCATAAAGTGTTAAGCACTATTTTTTCCCCATTAACTTTATTAAGAGTACTATCATTTAAAAGTTAGACTACTCATGCATTTAAAACAGCTGTAATTACACACATAGCTGCTACGTATGCCTTCTGAAACAAATCCTGTACTGTATTTTTCAATTAAATGCTACTCTTCAAACATACCATGATGGTATAACAAGAACTTCTGTATTTTTCCAAGCATATACTAATTATGTTTTCCATTGCAACATCCTCAAGTAGATACTGCCCCATTTTGCAAATGGGGAAAGCAGGGTACCCAGGAGTTGCAGACCTTGTCAAAACCACATAGCCAACTCCTGGCAGATTCAGGAATGGAATCCATGAGTCCTGACGCTTTCATTCCCCTGCTCTGATCACCAGACAAGACTCCCTTCCTCTGAAATAGACTATTTTGATTGAAAACAGATGGTGTACATTTTTTGGCACAGTGTTTTAACTACATTAAAATGCTCTGAATGAATATGTGCTTATATCATACCTATATCTGTATACATGTATATATGTGCATACTACATCTATGCATACAGAAATAGGTATGAGTTAAAGACATATTAATTCATGTGTATCATATGCAAATGTAATTGATACAGTTCAGTGCAGCTGGACAGCTGACATACCTAAATACATAAGCTGTATTCTTCAGTGGTATTGCACTTACACACTATGTATTCTCTCTTTCTAAGCAACAGACTACATTGTTGATGGAGTATATGCTGTGATGTAATGCATGTATTAATGTTCTTTATCATTTAATGAGAAATTTTCATGTCATTTCAGTAAGGGATGAATCACATCCTTTTTCATTAGCTCCAGGACCAATCTCCGTCTTAGATGAACAATGAAAATTATGGACACTGCATGCATTTGTAGTAGGGTTTTTTCTGCAACTGAATTGTATGCCTCAAATATCATGCTTATCTTTTGAATTTGCTCTTTCTGTCATAAGATTTGCCCCTGCATTAAGCCTTCTCTAAACAGTTTGTTTCCAGCTAAGGACTGGCAAATCCCATCTTGGACTCTCTGTCTATCAGGATTAAGATCTTCCCACACATCATACCCTGGAGGACATGACAAAGGCCAGCTTTGAATTATCCAATTCTTTGCCTGCTTGCCTGCAACCTTGGGTCAGGCAAAGATGGTCTGTCATACCAGCTGGTAAACAGCTCAGGAGATCTTTCCCATGGTTGGGAATTGGCTTGTATCACTCGCTGTCTCCTCTGCAACCCCAGCAAAGATGGGAGGATGGGCCTTGAAAGCTACTCACATGGTATACATCCTATTTACAACCCTATTCCCACCAATACCTTTTCTACAACCTCTTCCCATTGACCGTGTTTCCATTCTTTTAATTGGTTGACTGGATTTTCCCATTTACTTATGGCAAAAGAGGTAAGGAAATAAGCCTTCAAATCCATAGTTATGCAGGGGGAGTTGAAAACAGCTCATTCCCCATGGGTGCTAATCCTTTGCATGCTGGCCCCAGCTAATTCATGCCTTATATGCACAGAAAGTAAGACAGAATTTAGAATTTGGAAAGTCTATGCTTGTATAAAGGGGAATCTGAGCAAAACCAGTTTTTTCCATCTATGCTAATTCCTGCTGGACTGAACCAGGAGTGCAGAATAGAAAAAAGAAATATTGCTGATACTCACTGCTCTTTATTCTTCTTTGGTTCTAAATCTGCAGAACTCAGGAATCAGGAAATGCCTGCAGAAAGGTTTTGAGGAGGTCACAGAAACAGAAGTATGCTACAGTGCTGCTTTATCTATGGATAAACAAAATATGGCCGCTTACTACAAAGTAAAAAGAGATGCTTCTCTTTTAGAACTGTAGCTCACAATCCACAAAAAAAGTAATATTGGCATTTTTGGGTTTCACAAATAATGCTGTAATGTAATGTCAAGATCTCCACAGTTACGCTTACAATATCAGCTAGCAGTTGTTAATCAGGAGAGTACCTTACTTCAGCTCTTATCAGCTCAGAGGGATTAACATGTTTATATTTTCCTGTCTGTTTGTTATGCTATAAAACTAATATTCTATCATAATCTATTCTTAGTAAATATTTTTAATGCTAATTTCCTCTGTATCAACAGATAAACACGTGTGCTCATGATAGCTCTCTTGCAATTCAATAGATTAAGCTATATCCCTCTAATTTTGCAAAACGTAACATAAATTTCCAAGTAGAAAAAGTGTTAAAAGTCTGTTCTTGCAAATTATTTTGTGGTAACCAGGCCTATCTCTATATCAATAAAAAGCTCTCCACAGTGACAGTCTTGCCCTTTCTCTAGCCACTTTCTGCCAGGCAGGAACCAGAGAAATGCAAAACAGTCTTAAAGACTCCATATCTGATCAGAGGATATTCTCCCAGTGCAGGCTAGGCAGAGACTGTCAAAGGCTTTGTTCCAGTTCTCTTTTAATAAGGAAAGGGGGTTGAGTTAATTTTTCAGGCTGTTGTATGGCACGAAGGCAATAGCCTGGACAAAATGTGCTGGATTTACCTCCTAGAGCAGGCCAGTGCTGGTGGAATGATGAGGCTGCTTTAAAGCAACGCAGGGTGAGCTGTTCTAGGCTGCTGGCTGCATGCGGCATTGATCTTCTTGCATTGGTTTCTGTGGGATTCAGACTATATTCTTGCCATTTAAAGTGAAAGTGAACTTTCTGCTAATAAGCTACCCAATGATTTTCACAAATAATGGAGTCCAGAGAGTAAAGAAAAACCATAAGAAGAACATAACATGCAATATATACCCAATGGAGAAGCTTGTTTTCTCTACAGGACTTTTTCCCTTCTGTGGTGTTCCAAATAGTTTTTTTATGTTCCCTCAATTATCTTCCTGTCTTTACCACTCAGAATAGATACCCTATGATAAACATGTGCAGGAAAGTAAGACCCAGAACAACTCCATTATTAGATTGAGATTGTTTGGTGAACTGGCTGGAGATGGGAAGACTGCCCAACTCTCTCAGTAACCCACCCTTGGCCTCAGTTCAGCAGAGCACTTAGGTACATGTTCAACTTAAACAAGGTACTGTGCTTTACTGTGAACCATAGACCTTTTAATTATTATCTCTTTCACTGCAAGGCGAGGGAATTAAGTCTTTGGAAAGGTCTTGAAGCGAACAGAAGCAATAAATTCAACATCAGTGAGGTTCTGTGGCAGAACCCTGGCCAGAGAGAGGATGAGGTTCAGAGACTGTGGCCCAGCTCATTTCTGTCTCCTTTAAGACACAGCAGTGAGACTAGTGACTGTAGGATTGCTGCTGTGTAGAGCTGTGTCAGTCATAGCTGGAACCTAATTAAACATCCATGAACCACTTTGTTCAGTATTTGGTCAAGTAAAAAAATCTTCACTTTGTGGGAAAAGCCAAAAGAACATCTAATAACTGCTAATGTCTTTGTGTTTTCTGAGAAAACACAACTATGGCTATTACTCTATTGTAAAAATAAATTTTTTTTCTTTATAAAGTCTTCAGAAAATCTTTTTTCATTATCTGCATGGAAATGTAGTTTTCATAGCCTCTGAAATGAAATGAAATCCTCCTCTTCAGGAGAGAGCCAAGAAATCAATTGCACCAAATGCTGGACTCCAGTGATGAATGTAGCCGGACCTTGCTTCCTCCTGATGCACTACACATAGATAGTGTCAGTCTTGTGGGCAAACTGCTGGCCTGCATGTCTAGGAAGAAAAAGTTTTGGTATATAGTTACATTATGATTAATGTTTCTATGACAAATGTGTTACAAACATTCCGCTTTATGTGATGACTTTAACTCATTTTCTGCATGCTTTGGCATAGCACGGGGATGTTAAGGGTAGGCAGCAACATTTCTGTGGTTAAGAATGAAGCTAGCTGCCGTTATAGCATCCTATTCCCATCCCTTCGTCATAACTTTGGCTTGCAAAGCTGCTTGAGACTAAAGCTTGCCAGGTGTATTTTAGTCAGTTTTTCAAAAACTGAGGAAAATCAGCCAAATGACTTTCAAGTTATGGGTTGTCAAAACTCACAGTGACTGGAAATATTTACTTTTAATTAGTATTTTTAGTCCTTGTATTCAGTTTAGCTGACAGAGTTGAATTAATGCAGTCTATAGCAACGGCCCTGCCTTAAGAAAATTTCACTATAATTTAAACTTGTACCAGGCTGAATGACTGGCTGTAAAGCAATGTCCTCTTCCTGACTCATGTGTGCCCAATGATGAAATTTTATTGTCCCTGACTGTGACTCTGATGCTTGTCTTTGCCCATTTGTTGGAGACTGTCCCTCCTTTAGATGTCTTGGGAGGACTAAGTGATCCTCAATTTATTTCAGACAAGGTGGACTGTGTTACTTTAAGCAATTACATACTAATTCTTTGCTAACCTCACTCTCTTGCACTGATGCAGGTAGGGAGAACTCATGCTAGCAGATCTACTCTCAAGTGCTATAAGAAAGGTTACCTTCACCAAGGGAGCACTATTAACAAAATGAGCTGTACCGCTGGCCAGGAGCTCCTTCCACAAGTACAATTATTTCCAGAGAACAGGCCTTTCCATCCACACGTGAGGATACAAGCCAGTGTTATGTTCACACTTTTGATTAAATGAGTAAAAATATGTCTTTCTCTACCTCAAAAAATACTTGTAATCACACTTATAACTTTTCCATATAATTAAATCCTCTTAATTTATGCACTGATAGTTTACAAAGAAAAATGGTTGACATCATGCAAAAATATAAATCATTCTCATTACCCATAAACCTGACTCCAAAAGCTTCTGTTTATTTCAGAAGGAATTACGACTTCAGTGATGTTCTTGCTGAGATTAAGGAGGCTTTTTTGGCATTGGCTTGAGTGGGATCATGACTGAACACTACTTTAACATTTTGAAACCGTCTTCCATTGCCCATTTCAAGATTTTCTTCTTCTTTCTCTTCTAAAGTTACCTGCTGAGTGGCAAGAGGTCTTTATTTACAATAAATGCTGTCCACAAGTCTCTCAAGATCTACAGAGCACTTCATTTTTCTACTAGTTTTCACCGTAGAAGTAATCAATCCACAAAATATAGTATTGGTAAACAACAAAGGCACAGGTTTCTAGTCATTATTAGCTGCACCACTGCCATCACCTGCTTAAAATGAGATGACTGATTGCAAATTTAATCCAGAGAGAGAGAGAGATGCAGCTTTCTGCTTCCCCATCTAAACAAAATTTAGCAAACAAACTCAAAGTACTAATTGTTGATAAGTCACGGTATCATGATTTCAACCCACAGATCATGACAAAGGTGTCTCTTTACAGTAACCATACTATCCCTGATTAAAACCCTGACTTCTGTCTAAATTGCAACAGTTATCATTGTCCATATCTATTTTCCGAATTAAATACATATTTCAGAGCCCTATTGCTTTCTAGTAATTTTAAAGTTAAAAATGAGTAGCACATAAAATAGAGGCACTGCTGTTTTCAAAATATCAATGTTCTTTCAATTAAAATTCAAATAGACCAAAACACTATTTAAAAAAAACCCTGAATTTGTCAGACTTCTAATCTGAAAACCAGTGAGTGATCTCTGACATTGCTTTTGTATGAGAGAGCTGGGCATTCTGAGCCTTTCTCTGATGTAAAGCTAATCAATCCACTTTGGGTTCACATTCCAAATTATGCTTCTTTCTGGGCTTGTTTTTATTTAACTGCAGAATTTACTGGTTTTTACATAGTTTGGTTTTTTTTTTCCTCACTCCCTCTTCACAAGCTTCTCTCTCACTCTCTTGCCAAACTCCCTGCCCTTGGCTTCCCATTTCTAAAACGCTCTTTCCTCCCATATGATCTCCAAATTAATCATCACTCTCCCTCCCTCTCTACTGTCTGTCTTATTTTTCCTCACTTAGTCCAGTTTCCTTCCCCTGTCAAAAATCTCTTAGTCACAAGTTTCCTCATTCCTTGTCTCCTCCATCATCATGAGTTATATGACAGTAGCAGCTCATTGCATTTTTTAAAAATCACTTTCACAGTTAAGTCTTTACTGTATTCATAGAATCACAGAATGGTAGGGTTGAAAAGGACCTTTAGAGATCATCTACTTCAACCCCCCTGCAGAAGCAGGTTCACCTAGATCAGGTCACACAGGAACATGTCCAGGTGGGTCTTGAAGACCTCCAAGGAAGGAGACTCCACACCCTCCCTGGGCAGCCTGTGCCAGGGTTCCCTCACTTGAACAGTGAAAGAGTTTTTTCTTATATNGGAAAAATCACAATATGGTATTGAGTATTTACCAGAAGAAGAGGTAGTAGTTTTAGAAGAATACATATAAAAAGATTTTATTATAATCAGAGAAACAATGAGATATTGCAAAGAGAGTAGGTTTAGAAGCAGCTCTTGTGCGACGTTATTGCAACTGTAAGATGAGCAACTCTAGTTTTGAGTAGGCATCAGATAAAAAATGTAAATGTATCCACTTTTCTTTCAAATCATTGGAATTTTTTGCCATGCCTTGAGTGGCAGTGGCAGAAATTTGCATCCATCCAGTTCCACAAATAAATATGTGGTCTTGCTGAGAACTCTTCAGTTTGAAAAGCCACTTGACCTGATGAAGAGTTCTACCTCATTAAATA
Organism: Urocolius indicus; assembly: GCA_013401255.1. NCBI lineage: Eukaryota > Metazoa > Chordata > Aves > Coliiformes > Coliidae > Urocolius > Urocolius indicus. Next base: position 598,509 of record WBNH01000737.1, read on the forward strand.
GCTTCATTTACAGGACTGAAGTATCTTGAGGAGAGTTCAGCTTTCGAAGGTAGTACAACATGGGCAACATACTCAGAAGACAGAGAAAGAAAACTGCATCATGAAAAGCAGAATCCACAGCAGAGATCTTGACCATGGAGGGACTTGAAGGCTTGAAAAGTTGCACATTATAAACTACTACAACAAGAGAGAAAAGAAAATGTTGCTGAAGAAAGGAAAGTCAAAAGAATCTCAGATTGCTACACAGATGCTAATTAAACTTTACAGTGTCCCTAGGAGCTTTAGCAGACTTGACCCCACTTTTACAGGAAAAAAAATGACATGTTGAGATGAAACAGCATTGTCAGAGTGCAGAGTCCTGTTTGCAGGCCACCATGAGATGTGATTTTGTTCAGTCCCTAGTTTGCATCATAAAAGCAGAATTCAAAATAATAGCAATTTCACACAGTTATTAATGAAATTTCATTGCTTCCTCTCCTCTTCTTTAATCACAGAGGCTATCTTGTTTTTGTTCTGAGCACAGCATCCCTGGACACTTCAGCAGAGCCAAAAGCACCTAATTCTTCACAGAAAATTGCATCCTAGTGGTGGCCATGTTCTGGTTTTTTTTTTAATAATTAAGACTAAAATCAGAGGAGTGAAGCTGATACAGAACCAGTGTATTGAGATGAGTATGATGCAATTTGTCTCTGAGGTAAAATTAGTCAGTTTGGCCATTCACAGAAAATCATTAAGACTGTAAATAGGACTCCAAAGACCAATAAAAGAAGCCTGAGGGAAGAGAAAGATAATTCCATATTTTCCATACCTATATATGCACACGTTTACGCTCATTGCTTTGTGACTGCATAAATAATAAGTATCTGTCTTGCCAGCTGCCATTTAGTGCTTGTACATGGACTTGTCTGCAGACCTCACAGGAGAAATAGGTCTTGGCAAGACAGAGAGAGGAAAAGAATAATATATTTGTGAGTCTTTCAAAACATTAAAGCATATTACTAAATGTGTTATTATAGGTACTGAGATTAATGAAGTTCTGTGGTGAAGAGACCTCTCTGTCTGATCGGATTAAGTTTGTCCCAGGAGTAAGATTTATGTGAAACCACAACACTGCAGATACTAGAAGTTCTCCTCACGTCACACAGGCAAGTCTTCAGTGTTATCCTAGACTGCAATCAATGTGTGTACCTAAACTGTAGGTACCTACAATCTCTTATAATACCCTAAGTTATTACTGTAGTTTAGACAGCAGCTGTAGGACCCATTTCCAAATGGTGCCTTCACTGATCTAAGCACATGTTCTCTAAATTGAGTGTCAGTGCTGTTTTTGCATAAAGTATTGCCCGTATTTTCCTCGGAAGACGAACCACTACGTCAATCCAAACAATGTGAGTCTACAAAGTGAAGTTCTGCAGAATGGAAAAGCCCGGATGCAAAATTTTGTCAACACATAAATGCCCAACTCTTGAGTACTTGTTCCTAAGTGTGTAATAGGTCTACTAGTCACAAGAATTACTTCACGTGCTGGGAAGAGTATGGGATCCCTCTCAGTTGAGAAATGGTTCGCATGTCAACAGTAGATATTTGTAGAATGTCACCCAAAACAACAAATCCCATATTCCTGGAGAGAAAAGGCAGTTTATTATACCATGTGCTCAACATGCACATTAATACATAAGCTACATTGTTTGAACTGTATCCCCCTCATTCTCCACTATTCCCTGTGTTGTTATCAGCTCGTTCTATTTGTTGCAAGATAAAAATTCCTTATTATCATTAGTTACATTTTAGGTAATGTAAATATTTATAAAGCTAAGCAATAAGAAGTAAATATTATTGTGATATTATTAAAATAAGAATGGAGCGAAACAAACACATGATAATTATGAAAGATACTGGGGTATGTTTGCACAACTTGGGTGTATTTTTAGGACACTGTCTTAGTGACAGAACATACAAGAAGGAAGGAATTTCTGAATGTTACACTAAGTTATTTTGTTGGTTTTCTAAATATTCAGGACTAAAGTCTCCCTTGCAGTCTTTCTTATAACACAGAGAAAATATTTTCCCATCCCATGGGGGTATTGTGAGAATTAGTCATCTGGTACATAGATAATTCCCAGCAAATAAAAATGCTGTTAGTCATTGTTGGTATTACCTGCTCCTCACAGCTCCTGTGACTTGATGGCTGACTATAGCCCAGTGGGCGTATCACCAGTCATTTGGGAACTGCCCAAATATTTTTGGACAGGCTATCAAATGAGTAGAGAAAAAATGATTCCTGTTTGATTTTTTTTTTCTATTCAACTGCAGCTTACATAGTAGAGTTTTAATAGAAAAATATGTTGTATGCCTCTCATAGCCTCACTCAAGCCGAAAGCATGCTGTAAAGAACTAGCTTGATGTGCAACTTTTGTCAAGTGCTGATAAAAGAAACAAGGGTTTGGTTTTAAAACCAGAAATACAGCGAAAGTGAGTGCCTTTGCTAGGTATCCTTCCTTGTTTGCAAACTCTTGATCTGCAAATAAAACAAGGAAAGAGTTTATTGCTGGCTGAGGAAAACACAGTAACATAAGCAAATAAATGAAATATCCACACCCATCATATCTCTGGCAGCAATTCTTTAGTTCACTTCCCTACCAAGTGGTGCCAAAGTCCAAGGAGCTAACATCCCTTTAACTCTTTGTTTTCTCCCTTTTCCCTCTACAATGCTTTGGTTAATGTATGTTCAGGGTGAACTTGGCTGACGTGTCTCCAACCCCTTTAGGAAGTGCTATCTGATCTGGTCCACCTACCTCGGCAATGGCAATTTATTTTTATTGCCGTCATCAGGCATCCCCCACCCCCAGCTTCAATCCCGATTTCCACAAGTTCAGCAGAGAGCCAGCAGGAAATACCTTCCTCTTGCTGTAAAACTGTCTCTGTGCCACAGCTTCGGAGCAGGCTTCTACCATGAAGGCACTATGGCAACTTGTTCAATGAAAGCTTTAGTAGGCGAGGACCAGAAGCACTCCTGATCCTTGCACAGACCTCTGGGTGTTCTCCAACCCAAGAACGGAATCCTTTCCTTGTCCCTGTCTTCTCTGCCTAATCCTATCTTCTAGCCATCACCAGCTCACTTATACTTCTAGTAGCTCCTAATAATAGTTCTTGGTGGGTTTCTGCGTAAAAAGCTTTTAGAATTACATACTTGGCACATTTCTTCCTTTGTCAAGAGTTGGCAGGGGAATTTCTTCCTCTGAAACATCATTGCCCAAGCTGGTGGGATCCCTTTCCCAAGCTCACCAATACAAAGCAAGACTTCTCAGCCTCACAGCTCTGCCTTTTGACTCACACAGGGTGGGAACTGCTGTCCCCTCTAGCTTCACAGCAGTTTATATATATTGGAGTGACTCTGAGCAAATATATGTGATTTCCATTTAATTGTATTGTGTATTTCATCTTCACAGGTGTATAAGTCTGTTGATGTTTTATTTCAGCTGTTAAAAAGGTCAAGTTAAGAAAAAGTATTATCTAAATGCTTGTTACAGCAAATCTCAGATGAGGGTCTTCTGTTGGTTATGGAACTGAGGAAGTAGATGCCTAAGCAGTTTCCCTCCCTGGAGCTCCAGCAGGTAGGCAGAAGCAGCGGGCTTTTGGAGAATGATGAATTTCATCTATACATGGTGACCCTTGGGAGCCGCACCGTTTTCCTCTCCTTTTGCCTGACTTCTGAGGAAAGACAAACTGAAGTTACGAATTGACGTACAGATGATGTTTAATCCCCCAGGATGGCCTGAGCACAACACTGTAACCCTCACACCTTTTTAGAGAACTGCCACCGTCTGTTGCTGGGCGGCTGCTATTTTCCACCACAGAGGCAGCCTCATTTCAGTGTCGAAGGAGCTTGTTCACCCTGTGGGTAGTACGGGTGGGCTCCTCTGGGAGTGAAGGCACTTCACAAGGGGGAACGTAGCTGCCACGAACCACAGCATCTTCCGTCACGTTTCCAGTCGCCAAAGCGTGAGGTGGACGGGGCTTCTGTTTGCGCCTGGATCTGGGTGCTAAGATGCTAGGCAGAGGTAACCGTGGGCATGAAACTCCAAGCAGGCTGCTGCTCCCCCTTGCACTTCGACCTTAAACGCGGTTGTTCTTTAACTACCGCTGCAAGTGCGGGGAAACCGAGGCGGCAGAGGAGAAACGGGCCAGGGGCGGCCCAGAAGTACCCCCGGCCTGGCGGGCGGGGTCGGCTCAGGGCAGCCCGGGCGGCCGCAGCCTCCTCTCTCTCTCCCTCCCGCCCCTCCGCTTCGGTCCGCCCGTATCCCTGCATTCCCTGCTGCAGCACCCCCACCCCCCCCCTCCTCAATCCCAGCAGTAGCGGCGGCCCTGGGCTCGGCTCCCCGCGCTGCGGCGGCGCTCGGCGGCGGTTCCCCCCCCCACCCCGCCGCCGCCGCCGCCATGTTGGGCTGCTGCGAGCTCGGCAGCGGCTGCAGCTGCTGCTGCTGCTG